>PVLD010015944.1:0-46752 GCA_004027595.1 Dinomys branickii | reverse complement strand
GTGTGTGTGGTGTGTGTGTGTGGTGTGTGTGTGTGTGTGTGTGTGTGTGTGTGTGTGTGTGTGGTGTGTGTGTTGCTAGAGATGGAACCCAGGGCCTGTGTTTCCTAGGGAAGTGTTCTACCACTTGGCTATGCTTTCAGCCTATAGATTTTTCATAAAGAGCTCTAGGCTGTGTTATATAGTTTCTTTGCTTTTGAAATTCTCCTAGGCTTTTTTTTACTACTTTCTTATTTATTCTAAAGTACAGGTTAACATCTTAAAAATATATAATTCTTATGTGGAGAAGCCATTGTATAATTGTAAATCCTTTTCTGAAATCAGTTTTCAGGTATGCCTTTGAAAAGAGGGCTCAGAAGAAGCAACACATTGCCAGGGCAACTATGGTATAATTCTTAGCCATTCTTTCCAAAATCGCTTCAGATCTCTGGTTTCACTTGGTAAATTGATCATACATATTCTCTGTTTCCTTCCTGATTAGAAAAAGGTTAAAACTTTTTAAAGATGGAAAAAGTCACAAGGATGAACAAAAAGAAGTCTTCATGGGCAAGAGATTTCTACAGATTGTTAGAAAATGGAACACAACATCCACTGTATTATTCTACATGTTCTGCAGAAAAAGATTGGAGGATTTCCTGGAAAAGTTGATGGCCCTAGAGGAATACCCTTGAAGGATGCTGTTTATGGTTTGACATGAAATGTCCCTCAAAGATGCCTGTGTGGAGGTCTTAGTGCACTGTGTGGTAGTGTTCAGGAGGGGGCCCCGGAGAGGTACCTGGGCTTCATCAGGGAGATCATAATTTGATGGCACCATTGGGAGGTAATGGAAACAGGAGGTGGGGCCTAGTTGGGGGCAGTAAATCATGGAGGCGTGACCTCGGGGACTAGTCCTGGCCCCCAGCCCCTTCCTCTCTGGCTCTGTCCCTTTTTGTGTCCTGCCTGGCTGCCATGAAAAGAGCATCTCAACCTCACCGTGCCCCTCCTCCATGAGGTCCCACCTCGCCTCAGGCCTGTGGCAGTGGAGCCAGCAGGTCATACATTGGAACCCCTGGAATCGGGAATCAAGATGAGTCTTTCCTCTCTGACAAGCCGAGTCTTTTTCTCTCTGACAAAAAGCTGACTAATGTGGATACTGTTCAAAATTCCCCAGTAAACGTGCCTACTTGGTGCCTTGTGTTCCAGCAGTGATGTGACATTAACAGCGTTGCAGGCTTTACTTATCCACAAAGCTTGTGGTCAGGTTTTAGTGTTTTTCTCTTTAATATGAACAGATGTCAGAAATCAGACATGTGAAGAAAGACTTTGCATTTAAAAAAAAAAAAAAAAGACTCGGCATGGTGGCACTCCCCTGTAATCCCGGCACTGGGGAGGCTGAGGCGGAAGGGTTGCCATGAGTTTGAGGGGAGCCTGGACTGCATAGTGAGTTCAAGGCCAGCCTGAACTGGACTTGTACAGAGGGAGACTGTCTCAAAAATGGATCAGTGAATGAATGAATGAGACCAAAGTAAACTCTGAAGGAAACAAACAATGCTGGAATAGAAGAAAATGTTAGAAAATAAGTATTTCCAGGTACAGTAGCATGTGCCTGTAGTTCCAGCTACTTGGGAAGCTGAGGCAGGAAGATTGCAAGTTTGAGTCTACCCCGGGAAGCTTAGTGACTTAGCAAGAACCTGTCTCAAAAATAAAAAGGACCATGGATGTAACTCAGTATGAACACCCTGGGTTTAATCGCTAGTACTATCCCCCCAAATCCCAGTGATAAGAGAATATACTGCATTCATTTAACAGTAACAATTATAAGCCAGGTGTTGTGGCACATGCCTGCAATCCCAGCACTCAGGAGGCTGAGGAGGTGGGTAACTGAATTTGAAGTCAGCCTAGGCTACACAAGCGAGTTCAAGGTCAGCCTGCACTATATAATGAGAGCCTGTCTCAAAAAAAAACCTGATAACAATTACTACTATAAAGAAAAGAAAGAAAATTTAAAAATTCAAAATAATATAGAAATTTTAAATGGCAGGTTTAAAAAAATGGCAGGTTTGAGAACAGAAGTTCATAGAAAACAAAAAGCAGAGAGATGGAAAGGGGAAAATGAAACTTTGAGATTTAGTATCTGAATAAGGGGTTTTTAGAAAAGACTGAGGAGAAACAGTACATAATTCTCTAGGGAGTGTTGTGTGAACATTTTCTGGACCTAATGGATAGGATGAGTTTCTACTATCAGAATCCATATTCGCAGACAACACAACTGATGAACAGATACCAGATATACGGCTGTGAAGCAGCTAATCTCCGGGCTTCGGAGACCTGGAAGCTTCAGGAGGAAGAGACAGTCTCACACATGAATAGAAGCCAGCGTGGTGCCAGACTTCTCCATAGCAACAGCTGAGCGCATGGACTTTAGCACTCTAATGAGAAGCTATTTTAGCTTTCAGGTCTAGACTCACAACCAGTGAGGTGTAAGAGTATAATGAAGATATTTTTACATAATAAGGTCTCAGAAAGAGGACCTCCATAGTGCCTTTTGTGAAGGAGCTATAGAAATACCTTCTCCACAAAACAAAGCATACCAAGAAGGAAGGCTGCGAGGTTGCAGACGGAGGACGATCCTTTGTCAGCAGCAGAGAGTGAGCCATCCCATTCTAGCAAGGTGTAGTGCTCGGGGGAGGAAGATGTCACGGGGAAAGGTGCTCACGACTCAGCCTTTTGGGAAATAATATCAGTGTGGTTGGAGAACTGTGTTGGAACATTTGGATTTTAGTGACAGTACAGAAAAATAATCAAGTAAAATACGTTTTTAACAAAGCTTTCCAAGTGAGGCTGTTGGATTGGCAACCTATTAGAATAAACAAAAACTATGTCCTTGTTACGGTGAGCTTTAATCATCTGATCAGTGGACTACTTGTTGGACCTTTTTATTTTGAGGCCCAGAAAAACAGAGTCATAAAATAGGAATTTGGTATGGAGAAAAGATTCCTGGTACTTACAAGATCAGTCTTGGAACCTTCTTGCTACAGACTGGTGGTTGCATTAAAGGGAGCATGAGTGGAGTTTTTGTTTTCTGCTTTCTGGTAATTTTGGTGGTTGATTTATCTTTCGTAGGCTCTTCAGAGAAAGAAGTTCCCAGGACCGAGCCACACTGAATCTTACTCTTGGCCTCCCATAGCACGTGGCTGTGATGTGGTTGTCATTTCTCGCTGTGGAAATGACCCTTTGTTGTACCTCCCACCATTGCTTACCATATTACAAATGGGGGGCTGCTACAAGTCATTACCAAGTAGAAACGGAGTAAGTTGATAGTTTCACTGCACAACAAAATGGATTAAGTATTTATTTTAAAATTGTATACCTATGCTTTGGCAACTTCAGGTTGTCCTACTCAGTTTGGTTTCCAGACTGCCGGGACAGAAGCTGCCCTGTGAGAGTGTTAGCTTTTCTCTTCTGGTCACCAGTCTTCACCCTGAGCCCCAGTTGTGGGCCATGGGCTGGGTAGAAGAGCTCTGGTTTTTAGAGAAGAGCATAGGGCTTATAAAATGATCTCACTGACCTTACTTCACATAACTGTCATGGCAACCATGTCAGATAGGTTGTATTCTTCTCTGTGTTTTATTTTTTTAAGAGTAGAAAGAATTTATTGAAAGAAAGAAAGCTTCTGTCTGAAAGGGACAGAAGGGGCCTAGAAAAGTGGGTTGCCCACCAAACCCACTTCTCGGGTGTTTATTGAGCAAAGCCATGAGGTGAGGCGAGCTTAAGGTGGGACAGAACTACAACCAATCATTAAGGTTACAAGTATAGTCCCTTAGGTAACAGTAATCCAATGGCAAACCGTAGGATGGATGTGAGGTGGGATAAAACTATGGTCAATCAGCAAGTACACAAGTACAGTTGCTTGGGTAATATTGATTAAATGGAGATCAAACAGGGAAACAAGTCACATAGCAAGCACACATGGGCAAAGACCGTCCTGGAAGGGCTCGGTTAAGGAGGCTGGGTCCTCCACCCCAAGGTGATTGATACCTCTTTAAAATATCGGTCACTGATGTTCATCCCTAGGGGAAGTATATGGATGAGTAGTTCTTTTTCTTGAAGCCTGGCTTTCAGTGAATAGTCCTCTTGCTACAGTTGTCTTCTGCATTGACCTCTCGAGGGCCCAGTCCTGTCTGCCTACAATATTCCTACCTAACTTAGCTGTCTATAACATTCCCCCTCTGAAGAAGTATCCCTAACTGCCGTGAGGGGAGCAAGGGTCAAAAACTGATCTGGCTGCTTCCAGCTGAAGAAAGTTGTTGTGATCAGCAGTCAGAGATGCTCCACAGAGGGTCTATATAAAGACCCTCGGTAGGAGCCAGGTGTTCTTATCTGGGTAGATACACAGCTTTAAGTCTGGAGGAGACGAGGCCACAGAAACAACTAGATATGCATAGGTCAAATAATAAATCAACGGTATAATTACAAATACAGCCAACCACGTTTTCCGCCAGGAGGAACCAGTAGCGGCTCTCCGTAAAGAGGGTAGGGGGAAAATCCAGGGAGTTTCAGAATCTGACATGTCATTAACCTGCTGTCTAATACCTTGAACAGCTTTGAGATATCAGCAGAAGGGTCAAGAATGTGCACCCAATATTTGGCTTTTATAATTGCACAAGTCCCCCATGTGCTGCTGTTAGAGTGTCTAATGCCATCTGATCTTGGAAGATGACTTGCCTCATGAATTTTACTTCTTCATTCAGGAGAGAGAGGCCAGCAGCAGTATTCTGTAAGGCCCGCTGAATATAGTTACTTCAGGCGTGGATGTGTAACATGACACCCCAAACCCTAGGAGAGGGATAAAGATAGAAGCCAAGTGATCATACCAGTGAGACACATTCCTAGACCATTGATGTCTTCTCCCCATTTTAAACATGAGAAAATTCAGTTCATAAAAATCTGCTGGGTTGAGTTTTTAACAACTTGACAATTCTTGACAAGAGGTACAAGTGGGATTAGAAGTTCAGTTTTGGTTGTCTTTGTTGCATATTCTGTAAGTTACTTTATAGTACCCCACCATGTTTCATCACCCTACTTTCTCCATGTGTAAGGATCTGAAAATAACTGAGAAGATAATGGAAAGGGGCGACATGAGGAGTGAGGACCAGATGGTAGTGGGCAGTGACATTGTAGCTCTCAGGAGAACTCACAGATATGAAATCTCCATCCCGGGTCCCAGCACAAAGGATGCACTATAGATGATTCCACCATGCATCACATCTAAAGGAGAAACAGTCATAGGAAAACATGCTTAGAGTTGAAATTAGAAAACATTTTTCTAATTGTTACAACTTTGATGTTTCCTTTTGGAGGTTGCTTTAGTTACTGTGGTTAAGTTTGCCTTTTTGAGACAGGGTCTCACTATGCAGCTTAGGCTGGTCTTAAAAGCTTGTAGCTCAGGCTGGCCTCGAGCTTAAAATGATCCTCCTGTCTCAGCCTCCCAAGTGCTGGGATTACAGGCATGCACCACTATGCCCGGCTCTGTTGGTTTAATCAAATGAATGTGTCTATACTCCTCAAATTAGCAGTTGACTCCTGCTGATGGGGTGCAACTTGTGTGGAGGTAGAACCCTGGCTGGGCACAGGGAAGGATGCCAGCCCTTGCCTCCATGTCTCGCTGACTGATTCCATTCCTCCATGGTCAGCCTGATTTCAGGCCTGTGCCTAGCAGCTGGTAGTCACTGGAACTGCCTGAAGGAAAGAAGAGATTAGGCTTATGTTCAGTTAGTAGAAAGCATGTGTTCATGAGGGTTTCTGGCATGCAGTGCTCTTCCAGGAGAATCAGTGGGCTAGTGGAGGGAAGGGTTCAGAGGTAATGTCCTAAAGGAGAGAGGTGTTAGCCCACCCCTTTGGGAGGCAGTGAGTTGATTGTCATGTCTAAGAATGGGAAATCTAGACTGAGGTTCATTCTGTTGTCACCATGTGGTACCTGTGCAGCCCTGGGCACCCAATTTCTCTGTGCCTCAGGCTCCACATCTGTGAAATGGGCCCTACCCTGTTAAGTGTTTTAAAAACTAAATGACTTCATATTTGTAAGGTACTTAGTTTAAGTCCTAGAAGAACCTAGCTCAATGTGTCTAAAGCAGTTACTGAAATTACACTTTTCCACTTACACAACAGTGACCAAAATTTAATATAGTGGTTTTTCTATACAAGGCATTACCCTAGAAGTTTAACATATGAGGTGGATCAAAAATATAGTGTGTTTTTAAATTTTAAAAAGTGTATTACAGTAGAAGAGGAATTGGCATCGGTCCCCTCAAAACACTCCTTTCTTTGAACAGTTACCCCATTATTCTTGCCACTTGCTGAAGCAGCTCGGAGTCATCTTTCGTATTTTTAACTGTACTGTCTTGGCTGCCTTCGTGTCCATTTTGACCTTGCAGAGGGGCCAGGGCTGCATGATGCCAGGTCTGGCGGATAAGGACACACCGTAATGTTTCTGCAAGGCTGCCTTTCTGTCAGGTGGCGCTTGACAATGACATGTTTTTGTCACACCTTGTGAAGACATGAAAAAGGACCTCCAGAATTGCTTCAGGAAGTAGTGATGTGGGTGAAGTATGTTTGAAATGAGGGGTGAGTATTTTAAGGGGGACTGATAGCAGTGTGTTTTTTACTGTAATGCTTTTAAAATTTAAACATTCACTGTGGTTTTCAGTCACACCTTATATACTATGTTTGATTCCTAACTGTTGTCCAAAATTATTTGAATTTGTCTTTGCAGCCTCTTGTAATAATCGTGTGCCCTGGGTGGAAAAAGGCCCAATTAACTTTTGAATTATTGGGAGACTACAGCCTGTCCTCCAGGCCTCTTCATCCTATGTTCTTAACAATTGGACTTCACAAAGATGAAGCCAAAAACATGAAGCTTCCAAGGGGGTGTAAGCATCCTTTCTTAGCTATTTGGTTTCCCTACAGAAGGCAGCAGAACTCTGGGATCGCAGGTGATGCAGCTTGTATGATGCTGCAGCTGGTGGTCGCTAGTCCAGACCTGCTTGGCAGTTACTGATGAGTATCAGCGATGAAAGTTCAGTCTGGACCAGTATCCATTTCACAGATGAAACTACATGATTTGATTCATGTGTTGATTATCCACCGATCACTCACTGTTTGTCAGATGCTGGGCACGTACTCTTACCTAAAACCCTTTCGCTTTCCAGGAGTACAGAACCTGGCAAAGACCCAGGGATTGTAGGTGGAGGTGGGGGTTGGGGGTTGCCTTGCCTACCAGAGTAGAGAAACAGCTTCTAAAAAATATATGATATCTTAGCAAAGGAAATGTTGGAAATCCTTTGGAAAATCTGAACTATTTATTGCTTTTTATTTTAAAATGTAGGTGATGTGGTAGTTACAACACCACATAGCCTCCTGAGACTTCTTGCATACCAGAGCTTGTTATTCCTTAGAGTATGTCACTTGGTTTTGGATGAGGTGGAAATACTGTTTTCTGAAGCTAATGAACAAGTAAGTACAACATGCATTTGGATTCATTACTATTCAGAATATGTATTTCTCAGCTGCTTTCAGGTATTAGGAAAGTCTCTAGTCTGGAGTAAACTGGTTGATACCCTCCAAATTTTTGTCTTTTAATTTCTGTAATTTAGAGGTGAGAATGTTTATATGAAATTGCCTTCCCAATATTCACATTCTCTTTGAAGAGCAAAAATTTTTTCCCAAGGTTTGCAGAAATATTTAATTAATACTTTTCTGATTACAGAAACACTTTTATTTTTAAGAATTTGAGAAATATAGACAAATGTTTGAAAAAATCCAACACCTCTAATCTTATACTCAGAGGTAATCACTCTCTTTTAGAGTATTTTCATCTTAAGAAAAAAAATTCCTTGGTGTTTTGGTAGGGCTACCATACTCCTGCCAGCAGGAGACCCTTGCCTGGCTTTTTTTCCCAGGCTGATACAAGTGAGATCTCATTAGTGTAGTTTGTGTTTCTTTGATTACTTACGTTGAACATTAATTCATATTGATCACTCTGCCTGTTTCCCAATGATTTGCTTGTTTCCTTATTTTTTTATTGTAGAGTAATTTTTTCCTAATCAGTTTTTGAAGTTTTAAGTGTGAGAACTTTAATCCCTTGTTAGATGTGTTACACATATTTACCAGGATACTTAAGTGCTTTAATCTTTTTTATCATGGAGTTTTATGATATTTATTGACTTTAAGCATTTTTTTAGTTGTTCCCTTTTTTCAGAAAGGCTTTCCCCACTCTAAAAACAGAGAGCACATAATGTTTTACAGTTTATATTGTCAAACCAGTTCTTGTCCTCTTTTTAAGTAAATATGAACTTTATGCTAATTTTTTAGGTATTTGCTATATTGAATAACTTTAAGAAAAATGTTAAAGTGGAAGAAAGGGAGTGTGCACCACGTCAGATCATCGCGGTTGGCGTTCACTGGCACAGACACATAGAACACCTGGTGAGGGAGTTCATGAGCGACCCCTACATTGTGATCACAGCCCCAGAGGAGGCTGCTCTCTGTGGGGCCGTCCAGCAGGTGATGTGGGGGAACCGCTGATGAGCACAAGCAAGTTACCCGTGTTTCTGTGACTTAGCTATGAAAAGTGAAACTGCAGCACTCTTAAGTATATCTCACCTTATATCTATTACCAGGTGGTACATCTGTGCCTAGAATGTGAAAAAACCTCTACTTTACTCCAGGTTCTTGGTTTCATTCCCAGTCGGGCACAAAAGACCTTAATCTTCACCTGCTCTGTAGCCGAAACAGAAATGGTGTCTAAGGTGAGCCCATCCACCCATATAGACGTTTTCATTAGTTTAAACTGTGGCTGAGTCTTAAGTGACCAGAAAATTACTAGAGTGGTTGTATGTGTGGCAAAGAGATAGAGTTTCCCAAGTTTCACATCAGTTGGAAGAGGAGGCAGGCTCTGCCAGAAGTGCTGAGAGCAGGAGGCCTGGCCCTGGGGGGAGAGCCACACAGGGTCCCAGCTTTTCCCACGAGGCAGGTTCCACAGGGAGCAATGTTGGGTGGGCTTGTCATTGTGGAGCGTGGAAGGACCCGAGTGCAGAAGTGCTCAAATCTTCTATGCTGTAGCTAAGAAGATTGAGAAGATAACAGTAAGATGCTACTCTGAGCAGGAATAGCAAAAGAAATTGCCTAAAAACTTGTTTTCCTCTAACTTTGCATCCATTAATACAAATGTAGAGCCAAGGCCAAATACAAAATAAAAGAATCAGTAATGCCTCTTTTTTTCCTTCAAGAATGACCTGAAAGAAGATACAAATATAATGCCCTTGTTGACAGTAGTACTGTATATTGGACATACACCTACTTATACAAACTGTACATATATACACTCACATACACACACACATACATGTATTTTATTTTTTTGTAATTTTAAAAGGTAAGGAAACAGTTTTAGCAAAATGCTTATTTCATTAAGCAAGTTGCTAGATAAAACTTAGAAAACCTTGGAAATACGTTTAAATTTATAGTCATTTCATTCTCAAGAATTACTGAGTCCATGAGTTAATGCCTTCCTACATAATTTAAAGTCCTTTACTGGGCATGGTGGCGCATGCCTGTAATCCCAGTGCGTGGAGCCTGAGCCACAGGGATCTTTATGAGTTCAAGGCCAGCCTGGGCTACATAGTGAGACTCTGTCTCAAAACAAACAAAAAATAAAGTCGTTTACATTAATAATTACTTATGGAATAGTTGGCTTCAAGCTTGTGTTCCTTCTTATGAACTTCTCTTGGTTTTGTCTTCAGGTAGTAGAAAGCAATTCAATATTTTGCTTGAAAATGCATAAAGAAATGGCTTTTGACTTAAAAAGTATTTTAGAACAGTGGAAGAAGTTAAATTCTGGCTCTGACATTGTATTGGGTAAGTGTTTTAATTTCTACTTATATTTAGACAAGGCTGAGCTAATAGGAACCATGTCTTCATTTATATATAGCCAGACTTCTCATTTCTCAAAATTTATTAGTGATATTAATTTCATAATGAAATTAATTTCCAGTTGAGGTGACTCTAGATGCCTCTAGGACCGTCAGGGCCATAGGCAGCAATCGGTAGTCTGGCTACTCTCCCTGGGATTCTAGCCGGACATCACTGTGGTATATCTAAAGTCTCTATATACGTAGCCCACAGAGTCTTTATCTGTGCACCATTGCCTACACTGAATTATGGTCATAATATGAGAAATGTAAAGCCAAAATGTAGAAAATAAGTGAAAAATATATAGGTGATCTGGATTTGTCATAGAAAAGTATTTTTCGTCCCAAAATGGAGGCTGTTTTTCTCTGGAATGTAAGCCCTGGGCTGTGGCATTTTTGGAGAAAAAAAAAGGAAAGAAGTTTCTTTGCATCTAAAGTGTAGGGCTGGGGTATAACGATACAGCACTTCTCCAACATGCTTGAGGCCCTGGGTTCCTTCTCCAGTACCTGAAAATATAAAATGGAGTACAGAAATGCAGTGCAGCATGATTATTGGGGCTGCTCATTCAAGTGCCAAAAGCTGCCACTCATGGAAACTTGTTGGAATCCTTTCCTCCAGCCTTAACTGATGACTGCATACCACTCCTGGCCATCACTGATGCCACACGTGTGATTCACTTCAGCTTCCCTTCTTCGCCAAAATTTTTTGGTGGACGCCTATATTGCATGTCTGATCACTTTGAGAGTTTAACTGAGCAGGTTTGATCAATTTTTGTTACCTTCAGTGTTCCACTGTCATTTTCTGTGTAATAACAAATTCAGATACCATAATGTTTCATTGAGACTGGTATAGATGATCCATTCCTTTGTTCACCCCGAATTAAGGGTTCTCCTGCAGAGCAGGGAGATAAAAAACCCAAGTCTGTCTTGTTGCTGACGGAGAAAAATGCGAGCCAGGCAGTTGGTGTCCTGCGCTACTTGGAGCGAGCAGATGCCAAAATCCCATTGGAGCTGTATGAATTTACTGCCGGAGTCCTGGAAGCCAAAGAAGATAAGAAGGCCAGACGGCCTCTTTGTGCATATCTTAAAGCTTTTGGATTTTGCAAGTAAGCCCATATTCTTAAATTGAGGTATAACATGCAGTAACGTACACATGATAATTTTACAGCTTGGGGAAGCATCACATCTGTGCATCCTTGCAAACCAGCACGTAGCCCAGGGAGCACACAGAAATTCCTGCACACTTTTCCGGAAGTAACTACCCTCTGTCACTGTCAACACTAATAAGTTTTGCTCCTTTCCCCTCCAATTTTTTGTTAACACATCTTAATTGTATATGTTAATAGGATTTGGTGTGCTATTTACCTACCTGCATATAGAATTACTGATAAAATCCAACCCTCCTTTTTTCCTACCCCACTCCTATACCCATCCCCCTCACTCAATCACTAATCTACTTTCAAATTCAAGTTTTCTGGCTTCCACATATGAAAGAGAGCATCATGTACTGGTCTTTCTAGATTATTTCACTAAGTATAACGTCTTCCGGATGCATCCACTTTGATGGCAATAACAGGATTTCATTTTTGTGCATGGTGGAACTGTACTCCATAGTGTGTGTAGGCCATGTTTTCCTCATATATTTGTTGATGGGCACCCAGGCTGATCCGTATTTTACACTTCTGTTCATTTTTTAACATAGAGTGAAATAGTGTACTCACATTTCTTTCTTCTAGTTTAATACCCATGAAATTCATCTGTGCTGTATCTGTTTTATTTTGTGGATATAACTTATTGTATGAATGTATCACAATGTACATATCTAATCTGTTGACAATCATCCATAATCCTAAAATCTGAAGTGCTCTGAAATCTGAAACTCTTAAGTGGTCACGTGCGTGTATAGTCTGAGGTATGGGGCAAGCTTTGCCCTTTATAGATCATCACCTGTTCCATCAGTTGGTGGTCAGATATGTGGTCTGTTTAGGAGTCTGTTTTGCTATGTTTTTCCATTCGTCTGTTCTGCCAATACTGTGCTTTAAGCATTGTAGCTTTATAGTGAGTCTTGGGATCTGGCATATAAACCCGCTGACTTTGCCTCTGTGTAAGGTTGTTTTGGTTATTTAAAATCTTTAGCCATAGAATAAACCTGTTAATTTCTCCAGAATTTTGATAAGAGATTACATGGATGCTATAGATGAGTTTGGAGGGCATGGATACCTGAACAGCCATGGGGACCCTCTATACATGATGCCGCTACTTGGTAAATGGACAGCCAGTGTGTAGGTGTCTGACAACATCTCCTGGATTGAATTTAAGATAACTATTGACGTTAATTATTTTGTATGATACATTAAATAGCTTATTAACAGCGATTTTATTTATGCTTTTAAATAGAACATTGTAGGCCAGGGATATTGTTCAGTGGTGCAGCACCTGCCAGGCAAGCTGAGGTTTGATTCCTGGTACCCATATTAAGAAAGAAAGAGACAGACAGACAGACAGAGAAGGAAGGAAGAAGGGAAGGCAGCCAGACATAGTGGCACACACCTGTAATCCTAGCACTTGGCAGGGTGAGGCAGGAAGATTGAGAGTTCAAAGCAGACCTGGGCTGAATATCAAGTTCAGAGGCAGTCTGGACTCCATAGCAAGGCGATGGATGGATGGGATGGGTGAGAAGGAGGAAAGAAAGAAAAAAGGAAGGGAGGAAGAAAGGAAAGAGAAAGAAAAAGAGAAAAAAGAAAGAAAAGAAAAGAAAAAAGAGAACCTCATTCATGAACTTGGTTTTTTTCCACAATTTTGGTCACAAATCAAGTTGGAAGAGAACTGAATCAAGTTGAATGGTTAGCTTCAATGTTGTTCTTATGGGGACATTGGATTTGGTTCTTACCAAGTTCCGTTTTTAGCCAGAATTGTGGAGAGAAGGGAGTTTGTGAACTATGGTATCACTGTATGTATATAAAATTTAAAATATTTTTTTAATATTAACTTTTAAAACTGGAACTTTAACTGTTTCTCAGTTTTGAGGTAACATCATATTTAAGGAGTGGCTTCTAGTTCAGAGGTTAATTTGCCTGTATTTTGGATTATGATAATGTGTTCTGAGTCATTAGTTTTTGAAGTATGTTTTGTTAATTCACATAACCCTTTTCCACTTATTTGTATATTTATATTTTGTTAGTGTCATCTGAAGTATTTGATGTGGTTGCTTAAGATGTTTGGAATAAAATTTCTTTAATTTCAGCTGCAGATTAAGTTTTGAAGAATGTCTCAGAATTCACGTTAACTGCTATTATTTCTCCTGGCTTTGAAATCTAGGGGGTTTGGCATGTAGCTCAGTGGTAGAACCTTTGTCTAGCAGGTTTGAGACTACACACAGCCACCACCACCACCACCACAATAATAAACTCAGTCTTTCTTTTTCAGAGACAAAAGGATCTGTCCTGACCGACACCATATTAATCCAGAAATGGATATGCCAAGGAAATTATCCAACCAAGCTCTACCAGCGTTTGGATATATTAAAGTAAGCTCTGTTGACATACTTTTGTCCAGTGGTTAATGGTCATCTTAATAAATTTTTTAAGGAGAATTTTTATACAGTTTCAAGTAGTCAGTATACTACTATCCATAAGGTACCTTTTTTCAGAGCTTCAGTTTATATGAGAGCAAAATGAAATCAGGTAAACTGATCTCAACTTAGGATGTTTTTCAGTTAGATTTTGAGAAAAATATTGTTTGTATTTGGAGGCTATTAAAAATAATTCATGGTGACACATTCCTATAATCCCGCACTGGGAAGGCTGAGGCAGGGGGACCACCCAGATTTGAGGCCAGCATGGAATACAGAGTGACGCCCGGTCTCTAAAAACAAAAAAACAAAAATAAAAGAAAGTTAACTGTTAAAAATAATGAAGTGAACAGCTAAATCTTTTCCAAACATCCCTGAATATTCTTGTGCAGAAAATTTTGAGAATCAGAATTGCTGAGTTAAAAGTCATTTTCTCTCAAATCTCTTTTATTATCTACATTTCTGAATTTAAACTCTTTCTCCTTTTTCCTTTAATATATTACCTACTATGTGGCTGCTGTAACACACTAACAAATCACCCCTGTTGGTGACATAGATTTATTTTCTCCCAACTCCAGAGGCACTGGCAGGGCTGTGCTGGGAGCCTCCAGGAAACAGTCCGGTCCTTGTCTCTTCTGGCCTCTGTTATCTCCAGGCGTGGCTTGGCAGGTCTCAGCACGTACCCATCTCTTTCCAGCCTCTGTCTTTGTCGCGTCACCTTTTCCTCTCTTGTCCTGTCCCTTGTGAGGATACTCCTTACTTGAGAGAAAGCTACCTGATAATCCAGAACAGTCTTTTCCTGTGGAGATCATAATTACATCTGCAAAGACCCTTTTTAAAATAAGGTCACAGTGACCTTGGGAATTAGGATGTGTGTGTATATTTTGGGGGGAGGGCACCATTTCAATCCAGTAGTTTTTATTGAAATAATTTTTCTTTGATTTCTAACTTTATTAATTTTAATTTAACTTAATTTTAAAAATTAATTTAAACTTAATATTTCTGCATTTTATCACCACATTTCTAAGTTTTTCTATTTCTTATTTCAGTTTTTCTTTTCTTGGGAGATGGAGGTATAGGGATTGACCTCAGGGCTTGTGTGTTAATAAGCACACTGCCGTACCACTGAGCTACATGACAAGCCCCGATTTGTGTTATTTTTAAATGTCACTTATCATTTAAAAAGCTAAAAGGCATTATGTTCTGTGATACATCTTTTTTTTTTTTTTTTTTGGCAGTAGTGGGGATTGGACCCAGGGGTGCCTGGTTGTGGATGCATCTTTCATATGGTTTTCACTATCTCTAGGGACTGTTTTTTATTCTTAATTATTTTTATATTTTTATATTTATGTTTTATATCTATATATTAATATGTTGTTATATTTATTTTTATATTTTTAATTTTTATTATTAATTGATTTGACTTTGGTACCTTACTATTGCTCATTTTTAGATAAAATTTATTTTCCTAAATAAGATTTATTTGAGAAGCCATACATGAGGATAACTTTTCTCATTTCAGAGAACTCTCGTTCCTGTCACTAACGTATTGTGTGAAAAGACAAAACAGTGCGACAGCATCTGAGATTTCTGGCTCCCTTCCCTTCTCCTCTCCAGCCCTTCCCTTCCTTCACTGCTCTTGCGGCTGGAGGGAAGTAGGTGCAAGAGCCTTGGTGGTGGGGCTGCCTTGTCCTACTGGCCTGTGTTTCCCTGACCACCGTGGGCTCTGTCTGCTCTGGGCTAAGGGCTGCTCCGTTGCTTCCCTCTGCTTTCCTGGACTAAGGCCTGAGGCGGCACTGAGTAGCTCTTGTGCTCATGGAGTGAGGCTTGCTCATCTGCTCTTTTTCTTTGAATTAATAGATTTTGATTCTTAGAGCAGTTTTTAGATTTGTAGAAAGTATAGACAGTTCCCATAAAACACCTCACTGTCCCTTCCCTGTTTTTCCTATGCTTGACCTCTCACAGTATTTGTGACAGTTGAAGAACTAATATTGGCACATTATTATTAACCAGAGTCCTAGTTTAATTAAGGTTGTCCCTTGCAGCTGTAAGTCACGTGGATTCTGACAGATGGATAGAGTTTGCATCTCCCATTACAGTGTCATGCAGAGTAGTTCCATTGCCTTTAACATCTTCTGTGTTGCACCTTTTCACCGTCTCCCTCCCCTCAAACTCCTGGCAACCACTGCTCCTTTCTGTTTTCCAGCATATATAATTGGAGCCGTACAGAATTCATCTTTTTCAGGTTGTTTCTTTCCCTAGTAATGTGCATTTCAGTTTTCCATGGCTTGATATGTACATAATGTGGCCAGTTGTCAGGATGAGTCAGTTCATCCATTCACTCTGAAGGACGTTGTGGTTGACCCCGTTTTCGCAGTTAGGAATAAAGCTTCATGAATATTCATGTGCAGATTTTTGTGTGAACATAAGTGGTCAACTCCTTTGGGTAAATAGATAAGACTGTAATTGCTGGATCAGATGCTAAAAATATATTTAGTTTTGTCACAAGCTGCTAGGTTGTCTTCCAAGGTGGCTGTACCTTCTTTTCATTCCCACCAGCGATAAATGAGAGTTATTGTCACTCCACCTTCTTCCCAGCATTTGGCACGACTGGGTTTTGGAGTTTAACAGATCTTTAGCTATATAGTGGTATGTGTCTTGTTACATTTTCGGTTTCCTGATCACACACATGATATGACTGAAAAAATATGGTGGATGTATAAATTTTCTAAATGTATCACTGTGAAGCCACATGGCCGTTTGTCATGCTCATACTGTGTAACCTCACCTGGAACACCTTATCCCGTTGTTCTTGGCACTTAATGAAGCAGCTCTACACTCTTCTTTCATTGGTGGCTTTAGTTGTGCTCTTGCAGCTTCCTTGATGTCCTGAGTCCATTCAAAACATTGACCTTTTACAGCCATTTTAACTTTGGGGAAGAGCCAGACACCCGGTGCGCCAGAGCTGGTGAAGGAGGTGGGTGAGGATGCACTGTAATGTTTTTATGCTTCGGCCTTTTTGTTAGATCAAAAGCAGCGTTCACCGTATTTTTTATTACATCTCACAAAGACATGAGAGAAGACTTCATAACTGCTTCAGAGAGTGGCAGGGATGACAGGATAAGTGTGTTTGAAGCAAGAGGGATACTGGCAATGTGTCTTTCACCACCATTTATTTATTTTTTGTTCTTGTAAACATTTATTTTTCCTCCAAATTTATTGTGTTTTTCTGTAATGATGTGAAAAGTCTTCATTTCCCTTTTCCCAAGTGTTAAAAAAATCGGATATTAACCATACATTAATCTTTATCTCTTCAATGTCTTGTATGTTGATTTAGTTTCATATGTATTTATATTGGTTTTCTTCAGGGATTTATACATCAATACATATATATATGTGTTTGTGTGTGTACGCGCATATATATATATATTCCTACACAGGTACATAAAGCTTTTTATCCTCATCTTACCACTTGAGAATACAACTTTAAGTGTGTTTTACACAGCTATTCCTTGGTCAAGGTCATTTGCAAGAGCAAGTTGGTTTCTGAAGAAATCTTGTTTGGTAGGTGAAGGATCCATTGAGGGGTTCTCATTCGTTTTTTCCCTGTATTCCGATCCACTGGACTTCTTTTTAAAGAGCTTGTGGAAGGAGCTGCGAAAGTCCCCTTTCTGGTCTTGCCTGGGATTTTGATCGCTGAAAGATGTTTGTTCACTTTCTCTTCCTTTGGACAGAAGCAGGTGGCGTCTTCTAAATGTATTTCTTCCAAATAGGTCTATTTTTCACTTTTGGCCCTTTCACCATCATTTTAAAAATTTAAACATTCATCATATATTTTGATGACACCTAAAGCTGTTTGTTGAGCATCTTTTACATGCTTATATTCCATCTGCATATATTGTGTGGTAAGGTGTCTGTTCAGAAATAATTACTTATGTTAGTGGTACTGGGGCCTGAACTCAGAGCATCATGCATTCCAGGCAAGTGCTTATCACTGAGCTACACTTTCAGCTTTCTTACTGTTTTAAAAGTTCTTTATATGTTCTGGATAAAAGCCCTTTGCCAAGTACTACATGCTCAGCAAAGTTTTTCTCCTTCTAGTGGCTTGCCTTTATTCTCTTTATGGTGTTTTCTATAGAGCATAAGGTTTTTAAATTTTAATAAAAACAGTTTACTAATATTTTTGATATTATGGATTGTGCTTTTGGCATTATATCTTAAAGAATCATCAACAGCTAGGTATAGTAGCATACACCTATAATCCCAGCTACTTGGTAGGCTGAAGCAGAAGGACAAAAAGCTACGAATATAATTTAGTGGTACAAAAAAAGTCATTCTCAAACCAAGATCACTTAGAATTTTTTTTTCTGCGTTATCTTCCTCATCTGCTGTTCTTCTGGGGCACATGGGAGATACTTCTCCAACTACTGTTTTAAGTTATATGCCTGAGCTCTGTTTTTCCTGTTACATTGTCTGTGTTCATATGGGGATTTAAGGAGACTGAAAAAATATGTTCACTGTTGCTAACTTTCCAGAACCCCGCTGCCAAATCTCTAAAATCGCTCATTTTTAATCAGTTATATTGAGGTATAGTTTATATACAATAAAGATGATTAATTTCAGTTGTATAGTTTGCCAACTTTTGATAAAAGTATACAGTCACTAACCACTGCCACTGTCATGATACATGCATTTTCCATCACCTCATAAATACCTGCCCCCTGATGGTGAGACCAGTGCCCACACCACCATCCTTGGCAACCCCTCATGTGCTTTATTTGATGACAGTTTTGCCTTTACTAGCATTTTATATTAGTGGAATCATGCATTATGTAATGTTTTTAGTTTGATTTCTGTTCTTTAGTATAATGCTTTTGAGATTCATCTATGTTCTTTTTATTGCAGAGTAATATTCTATTATGCAGATATATAGTACCATAGTTTGTTCAAAGATCATTGTACATTTGGGTTTAAAATTTTTGTCTGCCTCAAACATTGATGTTATAAATCTTTTTGGACATATATTTTCATTTCTCTTGAGTTAGACATAGGAGTAGAATTGATGGATCATATAAATGAGTATAAGGAACTGTCAGTTTTCTAAAGTGCTTGTACCATTGTATAGTCTCACTAGCAGTACATATTGGAATTCTAGTTGGTCTGTATTCTGATCAGTATTTCAGCCATTGTGTTTCACGGATATCTCATTTGCAGTTCTCTAATAATTAAGGATCTTGAGCATCTTTTCTTTCCATCACATCCTTTATGGACCGTTTATATCATATGAGATCTCTGTTCAGATTTTTTTCCCTGTTGTACTTGTACATAGGACCTTTACACTGGGCTAGATCCCCAACCATTTTGTTTTATTTTGTTCTAAAGAGAATAATAAAAAAAGAATAGCAAAATACCAACAACATAGACAAAAATAAAACAAAGCAAAAACAAAAATGATATAAGATTTCAGAACAAAATGATAGGAATTAACAGTGGTTATTGTATATTATATATTGTTATCTTCAAAGAGATTACTCAGATTATCAGATCAAAGAATACAAAACTGATCAAACCATTAAAGAGAATAAAAAGTGAAAACAATAAAAGCCCCATTAGAAATGATACACAGTTTCACTGGACAAGATGGTAGGAATTCACCAATGGTTGTTACCCAGCTGTTTTTTTTTATTTTGAGACAGGTTCTCACTAAATTGGTAAGTTGCCTCCACTGGGCTCAAATTTGTGATCTTTTTGTTTCAGCCTCCTAAAGTGCGAGGTTTATAGGCCTGTACTACCACATCTGGCTCTTGCCTATTTTTTATTTAGATGTTTTTATCAAGTTTTAAAATTCTTTACATATTCTGGATTCCCTGTGTCAAAGAGAAGAGAATTATATATGTTTTCTCTCAGTTGCAGAGCAAAGGTTTTTAATTTCTATGAGATCTAGTTTACCATTTTAGTTTTTGTACTTTTCATGCTGTGAGAAATCTTTGCCTACTAGAGGTCACAAAGATTTTTCCATGTGTTTTTTTCCTACAAGCTTGATAACTTTACATTTATGTCTGTCATTCATCCATATTACTTTTTGCTTGAAGAGAGAGGGTACAAGGCTTAGCCTCAGGGATAATCAGTTGCTTCAGTGTTGTTTGCCATAAAGACCTTCTCTTTGCACTAAATCACATTACCTGTGATGTAAATAAGGAGACCTTCTGTGTGGATTCTGGAGCTCTTGACTCTGTTCCTCTGTCTATTCTTATGCCACACTGGCTTGATTACTATAGTGTTAGTCTTGAAAGCTGGTAGGTAAGTTTTCTACTTTTGCCCTTCTTTAATATTCTCTTTCTGTTTCTTTGCATAGTCATATAAAATTTTATACTTGTAAGCCTATTGGGACTTTTTGTTGGTATTGCATTGAATCTGAAGGTTAACTAGGGGGGAATTAACATTTTAACCACACTGTCATCTAGTCCATTAACATAGTACATCACTCTAAATCATCTTTAATTTCTATAACCATTATTAGTTTTCAGTGGCAGGTGTCATATTTACTGTGTTAAATTTATCCCTAGTAGTTTGTTTTGGTGTGCTGTTGTTAATATTATTTTTAAGTTACCCTTTCTAATGCTTTAGAAATTCAATTGGTTTTTATATCATTACCTTGGATCCTGCAACAATAACAGACTGAATTATTTGTCTGCAAAGGTCCAGGTAGAGTAGAATTAAAACAGGCCACGGAGGGTGGCAAAAAGGTACCCTCCCGATTTGCACAGTCAAGGCTGAAGGCTTTTCTAGCACATGGGACTGTAGGTGCTAAAGCCAGACAAGTTCCCTATACACTAGGACAAGTAGATACCTGAGTCTGAGCCTAATTCTGTCCCGCTATTCTGTGAAGAGCATCCAGTCCACAGGCTTCCTTTGGCCACCTCCTTTCTGCTGATGTAAACTCTTCTGATGTACTAATGCTGGGCAGGGGGAGTGTAGGGCTGCAGAGTCTTATCATTTGGGAAATACAGGAGTAAAAAGAGTCTCCAGCCTTTTATTTTTTATGTTGAGATGGGGATCTTGCTAAAGGTACTAAATTGCCCAGGCTACATTTGAATTTGGCAATCCTCTTGCAGCATGTTGCGGTTACGGGTGCACACCACCAATACCCTGCTCTAGCTTATTTTTAAAAGCCCTGTTGTCATGCTTTGGTTTCTTAGGTCAGGTGCATTTTCTGTAGATACAGGGGGTGTGTACATCTTTGGTTTAAATTAAACATGCTTTTGGATATGCTTGTTGTATATGTTTCAGATAATACCTTGTTATATTTCAAATGCAACAAATTATTTTGGTCGCATAATTGATAAACATGTGGATCTTTATGCAACTCTTAGTGCTGAAATGAATGAGTATTTTAAAGATTCTAGTAATAAAACAACTGTTGAGAAGCTAAAGAAATTCGGATTGTATGGATTAGAAGAAAAAACATCTTTTCACAGGTAAAAAGATGTATATCGAGTTAACATTGCATGCAACACACATGTACATCTGTAAGTCATGTAGTTCTTACCAAATTCCTGTGAAATGGGCAGTGTTGCCATTTTATGGATAAGCAGACTGAGTTGTGCAGGGTTACACTGTATAAATTGCCGAAGCTCAGCTCACTGGATGGCACAGTCGGTGTCCCAGCCTGGCCTGTGTGGCGCATGTGCTTATTTGCACCCACTTTTCTGAATCCACACCCAGTGCTCGTGGTGACCACATTGAGTTGGAAATTGTGAAATCTTACTTTGCTGTGTTTTTGTTAAGTTGTCTGATAAAGGGAGTTACTCTTCAGAAGTACTGCCTGTTTTATACTTTTATATACTTGGATTGGCCACTAAGAGCTCTTGAGCTATTTCTACACATAGTATGGAGTAAAACCATGTGGTGTGGGAGTCTTTTGTGTATTTTCCATTTGATGGGTAAATTGAATGAAAGATAATTTCCTGTTTTAGAATCAACTGATGCTACAGTTGTTGTTCAGGGTCCAGGTGTTAGAGATGAGCCAAAAAGAAGATTCCTGGGTCCCGAGCAATGTCCTGGTAAAGTTCATCGATGAAGGCAGGACAGGGCTGGTTGCCCCAGACCAGCTGTTGGATCTCCCTGAGAACATCAGCGCTCTTCCCCCTCAGGCTGTGGAGTTTATTGTCTGCAGAGTGAAACCTACTGATGGGGAGATGGAATGGAATCCCAAGGTGAGTCTCCTTTGCTTTTTATGTTTTGTTAACTGGTAGACTATATTTAACCCAGAACCTATACAGAATTGGGGCTTATTTGAATGTAAAGTGTTGCATTTGGGCCTTAGCTTTATGGCCTACAATGCAGTTTGCTTAGGTCCCTGCTGGTGCAGAATGGTGTACTGACTGCCACTGTGCATAAAATCCTATTATTGCTGCAACACAGAAGTCATGGTGAGTAAACAGGCTGTCATCCTAATGGGAAGAAGCAGTGTGATTACCTATAAAACTGAGTCCCAAAATGGGGACAGAAGTGGCGGCTGCTTACTGGAGGGCCCAGGTGGTTCTGTTGGGGTAAAGAATGAACTAGGAAGGGGAGATGGAGGCCAGAAAGGTTTCCAATGGAAGGGGCATTTCCCTTGGGTCACTAGGGTGTCACCAGGCAGCATGGGTAGATAAAGCCCTGGTGGTAGAGACATCACCTGTGCCAGGACACAGGGCACAGAGTAGCTACATGGGCTCATGCGCTGCCAGAGTGTGCAGGGGGCCTGCCAGCCCTGCTTAGCACTGGAGCAGTGAGTCCTTTTCATCACAGTGCTCCTGACTCTTTAAAGAAGATTAAATATTGTGGATGCTGATTAATGGGTTATGAAACCATTACAATAAACAAAGTAAAAACAGTGGGCTATAAATAAGATTCAGCACTGCCCAAGAAATGAACAAGTGATTACCTCCAGGAGAAACATACTTCATGTTGTGAGTTTAGTAAAAATAGCCTTTATCACAGGATAACCTCGTCTTTGTCAGATGAGGTATTTACTGAGAGGCCAGGTTCCATGCTGAGTCTGGGTATGTCCCCCTTCTCTAGGAGGAAGGGCAGGGTCCTCATCCTAAAGAAACTTCCAGTCTGTAAAGATGCCTGACTGCAGTTCTTTGACACATAGACTTCTATAGAAATGGACGCATGTTCTTCTGTGTATGCTCTCCCATATTTATGTAGTGAGTTGAAGGAGAGTTGAAACTGTCTCAAGAACATGACTGGCTCCCTCCTTTTCTGCTTTATTGGTATGCTCAGGAAACATTGACAGTCTCGCCTTTGTGGCCCTACTTAAGAGGAAACAGCATGTGTACTTGGCTCCCTGGTTCCCCTCTCACTGGCTGCAGAGTGACTCCCCAGTGATGTTCTCTGGGGCTGGAGGAGCGACCTTCACCTCACTCCCATTGAGCTTTCAAGGAAATAAACGCTTACACTTTAAAGACATGTCTAAGGACATGTTGGAAGTTGGTGGAGGAGACAGGAGGACCACATCCACAGTGGAAGCACTTGTTGGGAGCATGAAGACTCAGACTCTTGCCTGACCTTGGAACTTGCTAGCAGGAGACCTTGAGCAAGACACCTTTCCACTCCCATCCTCGTTAAACTCTACCATTACTCTCAACAAGGAAAGAGGGTGGGTGCTTCCCTAACCTTAGGCTTGTTGTGAGACTCAAATGAAATGCAAGAATATTTTGCAAAGTGTACAGTATATATAGAATAAGGTATTTTCTTTTTGAAGTTTCAGAAAAGTAACATGCTTTTTTCAGGTTACTAGGTACATTCATCATAAAATTGTTGGAAAATTACATGATGCAAAAGTGGTATTGGCTTTGGGAAATACAGTTTGGATTGATTCAATGGTAAGTATGCATGTTTCCTAAGAGATGATTTTGAATGGGTCACTAAAATGATCCAGATTATTCTAATGTGTTTCATAGCTTATTTTGTGCTCTGTATTGGGGAGAGGTGTTTTACACATTATTTGTATCATTCATTTGGCTGTGGGTTTAGTTTATTTGATGGATTGTTTTACGTTGTAACCGAGCACACACGTGTATTTGTATATATGATGTCATACTCTCACACATACACAGCTGAAGTTTTGTGAAACTATCCTTGCTACCTTTGTTGTTGCCTGTTATTTGTAATTCTGTGCTACTTTTTCAAGCATCAATCATGATCATTAAGTTGATTTCACAGCCCACTGTCTATACATTTTACGCAGGCTCCAAGCCAATGATTGCTATAATAGTGTCCCTCTTTTCTAGTTTGTAAATGATCCTAAAGACTTGTCACATGCTTGGTAATCCTGAGGATTCTAGTCCTTGGACTCCCAAAGATAGAGTTGTGTTCATGTTTCACTTAGCAGATGTTTATTGAGCACCTGTGCCAAGACCAGTGCTGGACTCAGTGGTTTCATCTTTGAGCAGAGCAGTGGAGGCCCCACTACTGCAGTGCTGGTGGTGTAGAGTGAACAGGATCCAGGACATGGGGCTCAGGGCCTCGGTCTCTGTACTATGCTGGCACCATGCCTTCTTCACTTGCACTTCTAGGACTCTCTTTTCAATTCAAGATTTTGGTGTGTTAGATCTTAATTACTGTGATTATAATATATAAAGGAATTCAATTAAATGAACTGTTTTGCTAGCAGTTATTTTTATAAGGTTTGAAAAGCTTTAACATGTCAAAAGGGGCGAGTATCTGTGTAAAATTTGAGAATAAGAGGAGAGTCCAGGTGCCGTGGTGCACAGCTGAATTCCTAGCCCTTGGGAGACCGAGACAGGAAGATCACTGAGCACTTGAGGCCAATCTGGGCCACACAGTGAGCTCAAGGCCAGCTTATACTACAAAATGAGACCCTGTTTCAAAAAAAAGGGAAGAAAAAATAGTTTTTAGGAAATACAGATTACCAGTGCAAGTAAATAGAGTAAGAGGACCTTAGTTGATGTGCTCATAATCAGCATTAGAGTAGTTCTTTATTAGAGAAAAAAAATGGAAATTAGAATTAGACAGGGACTTTTTAAAACTACATCTCAGAAAATGAAGAAAAAAGGAAACCCACTTGGCAAATGTGTTTGCACAGCTACAGAGTGTGTAACAGTGTCTGCTGGCACCCTGAAAGGGAATAGACCCCAGCCACTTATGACTTCCCAACAGGCCCATTCTATCATGGAAAAGCGAAGCTGGGATTTTGTACTTCATTGAATGGAAGCATGCAGTGTGTCTCTCTCAGGTCTAGCTTCTGTGACAGCATTGCCTATTCAATTCTTCTGTACCTCACCCAGCTACCCCTCCACTCTGAGAGCACGAAGGCTTTTCTGTCCATTCCAGATGGGACTCACTCCCAGGGTTCACTATGGAAGGTGCCCAGTAGGCCAGCCTGGCCCACTCCTGCCCACCAAGGAAGAGATGCTCCTATACTTTCCCTCCGTTGGAATCAGACTACTGCATATTTTTACTGTTTATTTAATGTTGTATAAATGGAAATGAATGAGAATGTTTCGGTTGTAGAAAAGATAGGTGGGGGAAATGGTCCAGAACACAGGATTTACAGTCTTGACATAAGCCCATTCTGGGCACAAGAGGACTCTGAGCTTTAGGATCACCCTTGTTAATAAAAGTAAAAGTAATTGAGTAAGAATCAGAAAAACCCACGATTTTATTTCCAGTTATAGCATTACAGACTGGTCTGCACTAAGTGTTTTATTCCCACACCTGATCATATTTTTATAGTGTGGGACTGAATTTTGGATGGTTCTATTGTAACCTCAGTGGTGAAGTAAGCAGATGCTGCAGTGGGGAGCCCTTGTACACTCAAGGGCATTCATGGTTCAATAAAAAATCAAAGCATGGCCAGGCGTGGTGGTGTACCCCTGTAATCTCAGCTACCTGGAGTCAGAGGCAGGCAGATGAAAAGTTCAAGGATGGCCTGGGTAACTTAGATTCTGCCTCAAAAAACAAAAAGATCTGAGGCTGTAGTGCAGTAGTAGAGTGCCCTTGGGTTCTGTAATACTGGGAATAATAAGATGTGACTTATTCAAATGTTATGTTTTTTTCTTTGATTCAAGGTACATGTTACAAAACTTGTGAATTTGAGAACTTCTGTTGTTGATTATAATGTGCGAGCTGAAATTTTGTCCATGGGAATGGGCATTGATAATTCAGAACATGTACAAGAACTAAAAAAATTGTACAAAGAAGCTAAAATGCCAACTTGTGAAGAAGGCCTAAACCAAACCCTGTAAGTGTATTTCTGCCTCCTTCTCAGGATAGTTGTCCTGTTTTACGGAAATAAAACTCCCAAGGGTGATGTTCAATGAGTTTGCTTGTTCCTGTCACTCAGCTCTAGTGATCACCAAGATTTGGGGAGTTGCCAGGCATGGTGGTGCACATGTGAAATTTCAGCACTCAAGAGGATGAGGCAGGAGGAGGCACCTTGAGTTTGAGGCCATCCTGGGCTATATAATGAGTTAAAGTGCAGCCTGAACTATATACCGAGACCCTGACTGAAGAAAAAAGATTTGAGGAATCTTGCTTTATGTATACCCCAACCCTCACCCAAGTTTTTGGTGGACTATTATGAAACAAATCTCGAGGATATAATTTTACCTATATCTCTTACAGAAAGAAATTCTGTTAACTAGTTTTGACAGATAACACACATACAGAAAAGTGCATGCATTCCAAGTGCAGCTTGATGGATTTTCTGAGCATGCTCAGAACATCAGCCCCAGACAGTGAAAGCCACCTCTCTCCCCTCCTAAAAAGAACCATTCTTCTCTCAATGGAAAAGCATAGCTGGGGTTGACACTTGTGTTTGAAAGGAAGCATGGAACGAGTCTCTCTCATGTCTAGCTTCTGTGGCCCAGCATCGCCCGCGCAGTTCCTCCACGCTAGGCACATAGCTGTAGACCTAAGTATGCCCTGCTGCCTAATGTCCCTTTGCCTGAGAGTACCCTAACCATTTACCGAGTCTGCTGTTGACTTGGGAAACTTCCACTGGGGCTATTTCAGGTAATGATGCATTAGACATTTTCTGTGTAGTTTTTGGGCATCTCATGGAGCAGAATTGCTAAATCATAGTTAGAGCCACTGCCCCACCAGTGTCCAAAGTGACTGCCCCAGTTCACATGCCCCTGACTTGGCTTTGTGAGGATATGAGATGCAGGAGTGTATGAGAGACTGTGAGGTCCCCCTGAGAGGGGGATAATGGCACAGCATGTTTGACCTGGAAGGGTTTGTACCAAGCACTGATCAGAAAGAAGGCTATGGACTCAACTAGACGCAAGAGCCTTGAGCAGACACTTTCCAATATCTAGTTGCGATAAGAAAAAGTGCTCCAGCTTGTTCATCAGCAGGGAGGGGCAAGTTAAAGCCATGCTAAATAATCCATCACAGCCTCATCTGAAAAGGACAATGAGAAGGGAAATTCCAAGTGTTGATGAGGATGAGGAAGAACTGGATTGTAAAAGTGTACACATGAGCAAGAAGCACGAGTGTGGTGTGAACATGGGAAACATGAGAAAGCAAGGAAGTACACGACCATTAAGCAGTGCTTAGTCTTGGAGATGACAGACTCAGACAAGGCTACATTAAAACCTAAAAAGAGAAAAGAAAGACCCTAGTGCTGTAAAGGAAAGAAAACTCCCCCAACATCCTTGGTGCTTATTCTTCCAGTATAATACACAGCTGGGCCCACCTTACCATATTCTGTTTAATACCAGCTTTATCAACTTTTCTATCAAAGCCAAATTGAACTTAGTGCAGTTACTGATGGACTGTGTGCTAAGTTATCCCTTGTATAGCTGATTATGAATGACTGAAATTGAGATATTAGGACAGAAGTGTCAAGTGGCTCTAAGGATTGCCAAGGATCTACGATTTGAATGATTACCTTGCAATCATAAAGGGGCCTATGCAGATGACTGCTTCAGCAGCAAGCAAGTCAGCACAAGTGTTACATTGTGGCCTACTGTTGAGGGGAATCCAGATCCCTAGAGTTTCTGTCATGCACATCTCTAATTGCAGATAGAGCATTGAGAGGGTGCCAGGTGATTATGGACTCCCTCAGTTGTAACTCTTACAAGACGGTTTCTCTGCCTTCTCCGACCAACTTTGTTTTCAGTTCATTAAACACGGTGTAGCATGAATTATTGACCCATTTGCTCTATTATCATCCAAGTGTGATTAAATACATTCACTTTGTGATGCTTTTTTGAATGCCTTTTGTTTTTAAAGTATACACAAACGTACCTACTTGAGTTCCCACTTTAACTTCTTAGGGTATATAAGCAAAGCAGAATTGGGTCATATGTCAGTTATGCATTAAATGTTTCCAGGAGCTATCACAGAGTGTGGCTTGGAGCAGCAACCCCATTTTATACTCCTGCGGGCCATGTGTGCTGACTCCAGCTTCTCCATGTTGTCACCTAGGAATTGGCCCAAGGAGACAGCTTCAGGGCTCCTGGGAGCTCTGCTGAGCACTCACCTTACCTCTGCATTTGTGCACTCTCTGAACTCCCCATGTTCCTGCTCTCTCCCCAGCTTTTCCTCAGGGCGTGTTCCAACGCCAGCTGCTTCTCCCTACACATTTTGTCTGCCCTCTGGGCACAGCCTGTGCCCCCCAACTCCTCGAGTTATTCCCGGCACAGCAGCCACAAGCTGTGCTTTGATCAAGTTAAACCTCTCCAGATGGCTCTCTAAGCGTGCTGGGTTTGCAGTGAGAAGGGGTATAGGGGGCATCGGAGCACACAGTGGGGGTCTAAAGACAGGGGACCAGCCGGCCAGAGCTCCAGCAGAGCAGTGGGGCCTCCTGTTCACCAGCAGGAGCCTGAGAAGGCGCGGCCAGGAGGCGGGGAGGGGCCCGAGAGGACAGCTTGGATGGGAGGCACAGGAGGAGCTGTGTCAGCAGCTGCCAGCAGCCCGGTGCAGTGAGAGCCCAGCGGCCGCTGCGTTCGGTGGTGGTGCCCTTGGTGACGTTGCCGCAGGATACAAGGGCATGTAAAAGAACTCAGAAAACATGAAAATAATTCATAGTCCTAAGTTTGTGTTTTGTTTTGTTTGTGGTCTTAGAGCTTGTTCAAGAGTTCTTAGAAAATAGGGATTTGATAAAATGGCAGTGAAAAATATTTAAGGCTGTTAGGGAAGCAATGATTGTGGAAGTTAGGTAGATTAGGTAAGTTTGTGGCAGATCAGAGTAACAGTAAGTGGAGTTTTGTGGAGAGTTTTACAAGGCTAGGTCGGCAGCTGGGCATAGCAGCCGTCATTGTTTGGCATTTATACCTGGATGGTAGCCAGTGGACATTGAAAGGGTTTGTAGAGTTCTGTACACCTTAGTACAGCACACTGCGATGAAGGTGGACAGTTCATGGCAAGATGGGTGAGGGTGTGGTGGCATCACCAGCACCCTCCCACCAGCAGGCTAGGAAAGGGGTACAGGGCCAGACACTCAGGGATGGCAAAGCCGCAGGACTTAGTGAGTGGCCAGTGTGAGGGCTGACACTGTTGCTCTGAGACCCAGGATGCTGGCACTTTTGGTAGTAAGAGATGTTCCCATAGTGGCTCACTGGAGAGAAGGAGATACTGAGTTTGGTTTCAGATGTTAAGTTTTAAGCTTATTGAAAGTATAAGCTGGGAGCTTGGAGGAAGCAGTTGGGAAGGGAAGTCCTTGGAGACTGTGAGGGAGGAGGTGCAGAGCTGGCAAAGGAGCATCTACTGAGGCGGTCTGCTGTAGAGGAGGAGGAGGAGGAGGAGAAGGAAGTGGGGTGCTCTGCCCTCTGCTGTTCACGGAATGCTGTGCCTGTCTTGATTACTTTTCTCTCCTTGCTGAGACAAAATACCTAACACCCAAAATGAAGGAAGGAAAGGTTTATTTAGCTTACAGTTTGTGGAGGTTTCAGGCCGTACTTGGCTGGTTCAGAGGCAGAGTGGCACATGGCAGAGGGCAAACTGTTCAGGGCAGCAGAGCACAGCAAAACAACCAGGAAAAGAGAGGAATGGCTGAAGCAGCCTCTTCTCTTCCCTTACATTGTAAAAAGCCCACCGCCACCCAGGGGGCGTGTGCCTCTCACACAATCTCCATGCCTCCTTCCACAGGCTCAGGATGTGTACAAAGTAAGCACCCTGGTTTCCTGCTGAGTCACTCAGCTAAACCTCTAGATTCTCCAAGTTGACACAATGTATCAACCATAACAGTGTCCCAGGTTCAAACACAAGCCAGAAGTGCCCTGAGAGATCCACTCCCTCTAACACTCCCTGCTGGTAGCATGTGCTACACTGTAATCAAGAAGGGGATCTGTGCAGCTTTGCCCATTTAGGCTCGAAGCACCAAAGAAGGATGCACAGAAGATGAACTGTATTATCACCCTTGAACAAGGGAACTGCATTCCCAGGAAATGGGTACAAGGGAGATTTCACCATGTAGACTTTTTTTGCACGTGGGTATGTGGGGTGGAGGGCTTTTTTTTGCGGGTGTGTGTGTGTGTGCGTGCGTGCATGTGTGTGCGCGCGCCAGGGATCAAGGTTAGGACCTCAAGCTTACCAAGTAGGTGCAGTGCTACTGAGCTAAATCCCCAGCACCCTAGACCTTTTTATTTAAGATACTGAATGGGGTTGCCTACAGTCCCAGCACCCAGGGAGGCTGAGGCAGGAAGATCATGCTTTCAAAGTCAGTCTTGGCAACAGAGCAATAAGCCATCTTTAAAAAAAACAACTTTGAGCTAGGGGTATAGCTCAGGAGTAGAGCCTTGCTTGGCATGCATAAGGTCCTGGCTTTTATCCCTAGCACCACAAAAGAAACCCAAGATGATTATGGTGGTTATCTGCCACACAAAACAATAAAGTTATACAAGAAAATTTTCTCAACAATTAAGCTGCCTTTGTGTTCTGAGAGGAAGTAATCTCTAACTAGCTATTAGGTATAATGAAATGAGGGGCAATACATTTTAATTTAGCAGGCTGCCTTGTGTTTAAGAATATGTATCTCTGTTTTAGATAGGCATGAATAGTCGTATTTGCTCTTTTTTTCGAAGAACAATTCCGGAAGTTGACCTGGCTGGTATTAGAATGGTCTCTGGGAAGATAGTCTGAGAGACAGGCAGGCAAGGAAGGGAAACTACCTCTTCACTTGTTGCCCATTTAGCCTGTTTGAAATGAGGTAGCAGTGTATATTGCTACTCTCAAAAAGTTCAGTGAATTTGGAAAGAAAATTATTTTAATAAATGAGCAAATTCTTTTCCTTGATAACCCCTGTTTGTTACTAACCAAGTGCTTGGTGCATGGCCCAGTTGTGAACAGAGCTGTTTGGTCTAGTCCCGCCCTTGGTAAGCGAGTCATCAATGGTCAGGGTCACCAAGAACTTCAGTTCTTTAGTAGCTGCCACCCCCGACTCTTTGCTTAAGTATCTCTAGTTAATCTCTGCCTCTTCTATCCAGGACACCTTCCTCAGCATCTCCCTCGTCTCCTTCAGTGTCAGCAGAAGATACCCCTTGTCTGCTGGAAGTGCGGCAAGAGGACTGTGGTGCAGAGAGAGAGACTGGCTCTGAGACAAAGTCAGAAAACTCAACATCTGGTTGGTACTGCTTAGATGAAAACACTTATGTTTGTAGGGTTTCTCATGTTTGGCCTTTCCTCTAGATGAAATATAGAGAAGATGACTTCACTTAGACAGCTCACTGTTTCTGTTTAAGCAGTTCACTGCAGTGGCATTTGCAGCTGTTTTCCATTTTTATCATTTAAAGCATAGTGTATAACTAGAGAAGTGCACAGACACAAAGCAGGCAGCTCACCGGGGTCTGTGCATGTGTACCTCTCCCTTAGCCACACCCGGGTCATACTGTTGAGGGTTTTCAGGACCCTCCACAGTGACCACTCTTCTGAGTCTTGTCACCGTTAGTTTCACTGAATTGGAAGCATACAGTATGCACTGTGCTGGTTTCATTCAGTAGACATAATGTCTATGAAATTCGTATGTATTATTGCAAGAGGTAATTACGTTCTAACTTGCAAAGTTCTAGTCTGTGATACAAATATACCACAGTGTATTGGGAGGTGTTGGGGTCTTTAAGCAAGACTGTTGTGGTCGAAGCTGCTATGAACATTGCTAAAGATTTGGATAGTAGCCTGAAATATCTTAGATTACAGAGATTAAATTGCATTTTCTTAGAAAATCTGTCTTCAGCATTTGTTCCTGCAGCATGATATCTGTGGTCTGGAAGTTACCTTGAGCACTGTCCTGAGAAGTCAAGACAGCCTGGGTATTTATATCCCATAGATAGCAGTCATAATGTGGTGCCTCTCCAAAAAGTAACTATACTTCCCAATTGTTTATTATTTGTTAAAACTTGTTTTTATTTTAAAATATTATGTCAACACAACTGACTTGCATTTTTTCTAATTCTTTGCAACTGGATACTTGCATTACTATGAAATTTATACCTTTACATAAGTAATTCCTCATCTGAAAGTTGGCTACGGTGCAAAAAGGTTTATGTGTACATATCTATATCTCTGTGTGTTATGTGAAAACATTTCATTTTGTACAGAAACTTTATCTGAAAACCCTGGAGATATTCCCACCAGCAGAACATCACAACCACCGCTGAAAAGGTACATCTGTCTGTTGCTGGAGCACTGGCTTCCCTCCACTGGGGACTAGCCGCTGAATGTATAAGCCTTTCTCTTCCCTTTTAGCTTTCACCCACAAGTAAAGTGGTTCCAAAAGGACGATGTTGTCACCCTAAAGATAAGAATAAGGAGTGCAAAGGATTATAAGTGTAAATACTATCAAGATAGAGTTGTTTTCAGGTACGTTTATGTATATCTTACAAAGTAAACTAAAAATAATCTCCAACATTTTAGCAGGCTGATTTTGTTTCTTTTTATAAACCTAGTGCCTGGGTAGGAGATAAATTTTACATGACTGACCTGGAGCTGCAGGCCAACATCAGAGAAGACGACTGCAAGTGCGTAATTACAAACGATGAGCCTGTAATCACTCTTGCAAAAGAGAAAAGGGGATCCTGGTGCGGCTTACTCCGACAGAAGGTGCGTTGTGAACTGCAGTTGGAGGTCTTCATGTGTGGCTGTGTTATATCCACTCATTTGTGTAAACTGTTGTATTGAACAGAATCCTAATGTGACTTTTGACTTTGACCACTGGGAAGAATGCGATGAAGACACAGAGGAAGGCTTCTTCCCTAAGGGTGAGATGGACGGGCCTGCTGCTTGGGGAAGGAGCCTGAGTCTAGAGGGGGAGGGAGGGAGGGAGGGAGAAGGAATATTGGCAGTTCTCAGGGATTCAGACTGTGGAAATGGGCTGTTTGGCTAAAGCCCTTAGAAATTTCCTTTCTCTTTGTGGTTGGTCTTGGTGCTAAAGGTTCTAGTAGGAGTATTCATTAACTCACACCTTCTGGTAACACTTCCACAGATACTCGTATTTTTGCACTAACCAAAATAAGGGGGTGGCAGACTTACTATTGAGTCTATACTTCACATTTTAAATAATACCTAACTCTTGTAGTTGTAAGTTCTAAAGATCTGTCCGGCAAAGTGGCCGAGGTGGTTGAAGACAGCGACAGCTGTGTGGACGACGAGGATGACGGAAGTGAGAGTGAATGAGAATGTGCACTGAGCCTTGAAGAGCAGCCAGAGGCCTCGAACACAAGTGCACATTGCCGAGTGACTGGGAGCCAAGAGAACAAACGTTCATAGCAAAGACTTTTCTCCTGAAGGCTAAAGCTCTACTAAGGTGGCCTTGGGGCACTGGGATGGGTAATGGTGAGAAACTCTCAGTCCACCTAAAAATAGGTTAAGAAAAAATGATGATTGTCAAAGGTGGGTCGAGGTGGGGTCAGCACTGAGAGAAGCAAAGGGTGCAGGTCTGGTCCAGGCCCAGACTGTAGCATGAGTCCCCCTAGCTGCCCCTCACACCCATCCTGACATGCTCAGGTTTGCTCTGTGACAGTGGCAGAGAGCAAACTGTGACATTCAGGTCTGGAGTCAGTCCACAGGTCTTTGTCATTTAGACCTGCATTTGTGTTTGGTACATTGCTTAAACCTTATCTTGTGCAGGTAAACAGAGGCTTCCGTCTTCCAAATTCATACTCAGCAACTGCCTCACAGACCCTTTCAAACAGAAGTCAGTTGTGATTCCCCGTAACAGAGCAAAAGCAGTAATACTTGTACTGTTCCCAAGGCACTGATAGCTACTTAGAGAATTAAGCGCACATCTTTTCCCAAGGACAATATGCAGTGACTTCCACAAGGCCAGCAAGACCCAGGCTTTCTAGAGGTGAAGCTGCAGGTTTCAGGTAGCACAGTGGACTGGCAAAGGGACCTTTTAGAGCTTTCAGGGACACAAACAGCCCTGGGCAGCACGTGTGCCATAGTTCCCATTCCTCTGGACTAAGGGGGCTCTTTTGGGTACTGAATGGGGACCTGTGCAGTGCCTGGAGGTGACCTTCAGCCCCCTGGGGGAGGTGAGCACCCCTGGTAAGACTGTAGCACCTGGGATCAGGAGAGTTCTTGGGAAAGTGTACACCGTCCTTGCCACTTCAGGTGGGAATGCCCAGGGGCAGACCTTTCATCTTTAGATTTCTTCATTGATTGAAAAAATTGAATAACCGGGAACGTGAAAACCTTATGCACTTGAGGTTGAGGCAAGAGGATCACAAGTTCAAGGCTGGCCTGTGCAACTTAGCGAGACTTTGTCTCAAAGAGGGCTAGCAATATAGTCCAGGGGAACAGCACCCCTGGCTCAGCCCCAGCATCCCTGACCGCTGTGCACTTCCTCCACATCAGTCAGCTTTCCCTCACAGTGGAAAAGAACACTGCCAGAACATGAGGGGTGGGCATCCACCCCACGACCTCTCTTCTTGTCACATCACAGTGCGTGGATGCTCAGGCGCCGGTACAACCCAAGGATGAGCCACTGTTCGAACTGAGGGAAACTCAGGACACTGTCCCGTGAGCAGGGCTGGGGCCTGCTCTGCCTCTGCTTCTTCCTCTGGGAGGTAAGAGGCTGAGCTCATGCACAGCCTCTCTGCTCCGCAGGCAGCGCCCAAAGTGCTGCTGAGCAGAGACCGCATCTGCTCCTGTACAGGGACTCTGTGACAGGCGTCAGAGCCCTGCCCTCCAGGTGAAGCATGTGGCTCAGCCTGGCCAGGAGCACATCCTTGCTTCCCTGTGAATGACAGGCTGGCTGGCAGGGGTTAGCGTGGGATGCAAAGTTGGCTGGCTCCCGAGGCAGCAAAGAGCACTGCTGTTCATGGAAAAATTCCACTCAGAGCTTGTTCCTGTCAGTGGTCACCCTCATGGTGGGGGACTGAGGTAGTAGTGGGGCTTCTTGTTCTGAGGGTTCTGGCTTGCTCTGGGTGCTGGCTTGCTGTGCTGAGTCCCTTAGGCATGGCAGTGGCAGGTCCTGGAATGCTTGCACCTGCTCCCAGGGCAGACAGCAGTGGCACCTGCCTCCCAGATGACACAGTGCCAACTCTTCAGTCCACTGACAGACACTGGAAACCCTGGGGCGGGAGGGCTGAGCATTTAAGCCTCAGCTTCTTGTTTTGAGATACTCAAATGTTCTAATATTTAAAGCTTTGAACAGTATTTTGTAGGACATAGAATGTTGATGATGTAAAAAGTTAGTAATTGGTTTTCTGTACTGCTGTTAAAACACGTGGGTTGCTTGTATGGGTAAATTTCCGAAAGGCAACGTAGAAGTGCAGTGCCTATGCTTCTAAAATTGCTCATGCACTCTGTTGTGATGTGAATGGCTCTTGTAGCATATCTTTAATAAAATATCAGTGTTCTCCCAGAAATGTTACTCTTTACATTTTATAAACAGTATTTTCTCCGAGTCCCAGATGCAACATAAAATTTTATTCACCATGCTTTCTGGTGACTAAAATGCCATGGAAAGTTGTGGGAGCAAGTGGTGCGACCGATGATGCAGACGGCACTTGTCACACAGGCTTCCCGTGGTTCTGGAGGGGGTCAGCCTCGCAGCGCAGGCCTTATTCTTCAGTCTGCTGTGTATATCCCATGTTAAATGCAGAGACAGTACTTTTGGTGTGTGGAAGAGTCAGAATAAAACACACTTTTAAAAATCTTCTTAAAATACTTGCCACTAATGTGTGTGTGTGTGTGTGTGTGTGTGTGTGTGTGTGTGTATAAGCAAAAATATTACCTTTTTATAATATAAACCCTATAGATGACTGAGTTTAAGATGTTTTATTTTTAAAATATTATTTTAAAGAAAAAATAATACAAAATTTTAAAATACTAGAATAATAGTGATTAATACATTATATATTGTTATCTTTAAATTAGTTACTCAGAATATAAGGTATGTTTTAATTTAATTTAATTTAACTCATTTTCTTGCAGTGCTGGTGATGGAATCCAGCACCTCGTTAACCAGGTGCTCTGCCACTGAGCTACACCCTCATCCTGCCCTGTGCTAAGTAACTGAAGTGCCCTTATTAATTAGTTGCCACCAGAATGGTGTGGGTTTTATGCAACCTGCCACTGGCTGCCTGTTAGGTGAGTCTTCTCTTGATAACTTTAGCAAGCACCTATCACTTGCCTTATCTAGAAGCCTACCCATAGAATTAAGGCTATCTAAAAATAATATTACATAAACATCCTAACACTTTTTTGTAAGAAAAAGAGGAAGAAATGAACACAAACATTGCTTACAAAAATAAATTCACAGATGTGAGTGAGATACGCAAGATGCACTTGTTATTCCAGGTCTCTCTCTGGTGGGACAACTTCCATTAACATCTGCAGGAACATGGTGACTGGCTCTGGAAGAGAAGTCAGCAGATCAGTGCCAGTAGACAGATGTAGCTAAAAGGCTTCCCTGCGTTTGCTAGTGACCAGCAATCCACTCTTACCCTGTGATGATACGGCCCTCTTAGACCCTGCACTCAGGACAGGTGGGGTTTAGAGTGAGTCAGAACTGTCCTCCTAGCTGCACTGGTTCTTTAGAAATCACTTAGTACCTGTCACAGAACTGGAAACCTGACAAATGCTTTATTGTCCCCTCACAACAATTTAACTAATTGGAGAAATAGCAGTGTCTCATGTATGTGGGCATATTTACCACCACTGTCTTAAGTGGTGACTAGTCTCAAGTCACTAAGACTGCTTTTGTTTAAAATACAAACTGTTTGGATTTTTTACTATTTTGACCCAACTACTGTCCAGTTCTTGGAGGGAAGAGCTTGGTTAAATATGGCAGAGTTGAGCAAACCATATTTTGTACCATTAGGTTACAAGTCATCATGCTTATGTTCTCTGTCAGTCTGATCAAATCCAAGTGCACTTCCAAGGCATAGGGGGCAGGGGAATGGATATTTTACTAATTTCCTTTCCTTTCTCTAAGTGTGTGGCCTACAGCCCATGAGCTTAGGTTAAGATCAGCGTAAAAAGGTCAGGGGTAAAAAGAACTATGCAGGAAAGGAAAAAGTCCCTAATGGAAACAATGTAGCCATATTTTGCTTTACTTTCACTTTGCTAATGGACAGGAAGTGAATTCTGTCTCTTTCCTCTAGCACTGCTACCAGGTAAGTGATGGTCCCTGATTCCTCAACTGAGGAGACAGGTATCAAAAAGCTCTAAAGAAAGGCAGGCTCACCCACTTTTGGCTGTGCTGAGTCCCAGCTCCATTTCCCTGCCTTCTAGTTGAGTTTTGACCTTTCATACCTGAGGTTTATATAGAGGATGGATGGATGGATGGATGGATGGGCGGGTGGGTGGATGGGTGGGAGGGAGGGAAGGAGGGCAGAAGGGAGGAAAGAAAGAAGGAAGGTAGGTAGGTTGGTTGATTATTTTCATTTTCTAAGTTGAGGTATATAAATAAAAATCACAGGAGTGCTTGGCCAGATAGGCTGGCAGAAGCAGTTAAGAGGCAGGTTTTTAATCACATTTAAAATTAAATATGAAGTAGCTGGAGTATGCTGGGCACAATGTTGGATCCACAGTTAATTTGTGCACAGCCCCAACTGTGGGCACTCCAGCAGAGACAGAAAATAGACCACTGAGCACCTCACTCCCTGATAAAGCTGCTCAGAAGACCTGAAGGTTGCCAGAAACAGCTGCTGTTAGGAGACAAAAAACGTTGTGAATATGATAGTTACCAGCTTTTAAATATAGATATGGTTCAGAGTCTCTTTCCACAGACTTGGGCATAGTGCTCTCTTTTTAAGGGCACAGAGGGTAACATAGCTAACTTAGTAAACATTTATCCTAAGATTAATGAGGACCAGGATTGCAGGATGGAGTGACCCCTATGGCCTCAGTGAGGAAAGGCTCAGGCCCTCACTGGGGGTCTTTGAGAAGCTTCAAGCCTCTAAGATGATGTCTCCATAGCTGTCAGAAGAAAATGCTCTGGAGATGAGAATATACTCCATCCTGCTGCCCCACCCACTCAACAGCAGATTAGAGGGAAATTTTATGTTAAGGTGTTTTATAATTAAGAAGAAACAGTGCTTTTCCTTCCTACTTGTTATGGTCATTAGCAAAACTAAGGCCAGGTGTGGTGGTGCCTACCCATAATCCCAGCACTGTGCAGGCCGAGGCAGAAAGATCAAGGAGTTCAAGACGGGCTTGCACAACTTAGGGAGACCCTGTCTCAAGCCCATCGCTCCCTCCCCTACACCCTACCAAAATCAAAGAACACAGGAGCCCAAGGTTGAAGCCAGAGGCGCTACAGCGGGGCACACAGTCACGTGTCCTGAGGAGGTGGAGGCTGCTGGCTGTGTGAGATCCTGCAGTGCGGGGCTCCATAGGAGGAGGACAGGTGAGGTGGTGCTTTGCTGGGCCTGTCTGCCCTTCGCTGATGTCAAGCAGCCTTCTGCTGATACTTACTTGAGATTTTCTGAGCCCATGCAAACTTGTAGTAGACGAAAAGGAAGTAAAATATGAGGCCGCTCAGGATGAACAACACACAGTAGAGATATTCCCAGGCAGGCTGAGCGATGATGGGGGCCAGAACCAAAAACACGGATATGAGAATCACAAAGATGGGGATGAAAATGGGCACCTGCAAACGAGACAGCAAACGGGCATCATGGTTTGGCTGTGGTGGTGGTTTTCTGTCCCTGTAAATCCTCGTGGACTCATAGGCAGGACCTTTGAAAGGTGATGGGTGTATGTGGGCATAATAACTTACTTGCTGTTAGGAGCTGGGTCTGACTTGAAGAGGGGTCTTTGTGGGTGAGACCCAACTGGGTCTAACTCCTTCCTGGCTCCTCCCTTGAACACCTCTCTGCCTCCTGGATGCCATGAGATGAGCAGTTTTCCCCCACCACGTCCCTCTGCCATGCCATCCTGCCCGGAGCCAGCTAACAACTAAAGCATAAGCCCAAATAAACCTGCCTGCCTTTATAGTGTAGATATCAGGTACTGTGTCTCATCGGTGAAGGACGTGACTAACGTTGTTTGTTGTAGAAATGGGATGGTTTGTCCTATCCAGCCTCTTGATTCTAGCTCTGCAGGATGGCTTCCTCAGACAAGAGCATTTAACTTTCTGTGTCTTTCCTGTACACAAGTGAAAGACACAATGCTTGGTAGTTGGAGCAATGCACATCTTTGTGTGACACGTTGATGGGCTCACGACGTTGGGCTGTCCCTCAATTACTGAGACCCATATGCAGATCTCCGTTGTGTCTGCCCCACCATGATTATGGTTTAAAACTGAAGCTAATGGTTTAATGGTTTCATCTGCTACTGAGCTTGGTTATTTCCTTAGTGGCTACAAAAGGTTTATTTTTTAATTCTATTTTCCACATTTAATTATTTCAAGTTCTACAATAAAGAGCTTTAACTGTTATTCTAAGTGGCAATTTGTATAGGAAAGGGAGGATGACTACTTGATTTTTTTCCTTAGTTTTCAGAAAGATGAGTTGGTTCCCTGAAACTTCCAGTAGGGACTCAAACTCACAGGTTGTTACATATATCTGGGTGTCAGTCCTTTGTAGTCATTTTTCCTATGTTTGGAATGTCCTGTCCATAGCATCAGGATTCCTGTGAGACTGTTTGACCCCTTGGGTGTGACCGCTCCCGTGTTCTTCTGCAGCTTTTCTGCTTTGTGTGTGGTGTGAGAAGATGTTCTAGACTTAGATTCACCCATCTCTCTAGGGAACTTTGTGTCCTTTGCATGATAAATGGGATTTAAAGATGATAATCTGGGTGACTGGAATATTCATAGTTCTTTTGGAGAGATAGAGATAAATAAGCTTTTTTTTTTTTTTTTTTTTTTTTTCTGGGACCGGGGATCGAACTCAGGGCCCTAGTGCTCAGCGGCAAGCACTTAGCCCACTGAGCTGTACCTCCAGCCCTAAATAAGCTTTTTAGGAAGTGAAAAATTTCATGAATTCATACTGATACTTTAGTACAAATGTAAACTTACATGAGTGTTCTTTTCCTTTCATTACCTTAGACCTCTCTCTTTTTCTCAGTGTAATTCTGAAAATCTTGTCTCTCAATAGGTTAACATTTTCTTTATCCTATTATTATCTATAATAAATCTCAAAACAACTGTATATTGCTATTATGTACAGTACATCATGACATTTAAGATTACTTGTGCAGTTCTTTTTAATCACAGAACATAACCCACAGTGGAGATTCATTTAAAGTACTATAGTTTTAAAAAATAACTATAATATCAGTTCTAGTAATTAGTTCCTCTGTGTGGTTATGTTACCCACTTGTTATAGAGCAAGGCTTATCTCATTTTGTTTTTAAGTTTTACAAATTCATATTTGTCTTTTTTGAGACAGGGTCTCACTATGCAGTTCAGGCTGGTCGTGAACTCACTTTGTAACCCAGCCTGGCCTTGAACTCAGAGAGGTCCTCCTGCTTCAGCCTCTCGAGTGCTGGGATTACAGGCATGTGCCACCATGCCCAGCTATTCCTGTTATATTTATTTTGGGTTTTCTTCTATATTTTTTCCCAGTACTGTGTAATAAACTCAGAGTCTTAAAGACATAAGCTTGTTTGTCTCTGTGGGTATATTTCCCATTATTTTACAAATGTGTGATTCTCTTTCAAAGGCAAGGGCATGAATTTCTGGTTCATTAGGGTACATTTATCAGTTTTTTTCCTTTATTACTTTTCGATTTTAGGTGATAGGAAACTTTCCCATTCATGAATTTAGAATTTGTTTTGTTAATGAAACAGTGCTGTTGTAATATTTCAATTTTAGAACCTTGTATAGTGCCACTGTAACATTTTCATGGAATTGTTTTCCCTGTCCAAGCACCTTTCCATATGTCCAAGTTTACCTTTTACAGCTTTCAGGAGTATTTTATAGTTGCCTAGCTAGGGGCCTATCACTTGTGAAGTTAGTAAGTTGTGTATTATTTTTTGCTTTGGGAGCGAGATACTGGCTTCATTTGTCTTTCCACTGGAAATCACTTGCATAAAGGTTTTTGGTTTCAGTGTGCTAACTTTGTATATTGCTGCCTTGGTATAGATTATCTTCAAAATAAAAAAAGGTTGAGGCTTTTGGGGGCCTTTTTTCCCCCTGCAAGACTGGGAATTGGACCCAGGGTCTTTTCACAGGGTTGTATCTTTAGCCTTTTTTTTTTTTTTTTCAGACAGTATGAAATTCACTAAATTGCCCAGGGTGGGTTCAAATTTGTCATCACTCTTCCTCTGGCTCCCAGAGTGTTGGGATTACAGGCCTGCACCACCGCAACTGGCTTAGAGACTTTTTAAGACTTGTTTTCTTCTCATTGCTTCGCTAAGGTCCTTAAAACAATGCTAAATAATAGAAATAGAAGTCATTCTTATTCCTGACTTTAGCAAGGATCTCTACTTGTCAAATAAGTAGCTTTTTGGCAAGAGAGAGGGAAAGGAACCATATTAAAATCTGTTTATGTCTTTATTGTTCACATATGAATGTTATTTTTCATCTGTTGTGATCACAAGTTTTCTACATAGGTATGTCAGTGTGGTGAATTACCCATCCATAAATTAATTGACTTTTATGTCCTTTATCCACCCTTGCATAGACTGGACCTATTTGTGATATATTATCTTTTTAATGTAACTGGAATCCAGTTATTAATATTTAATATTCAAGGCTTGGTATTAATATTATATTCGGTACAAACACTTTGAAAAAGCACTGCTGTGAAGAGGGCAGAGCAGGAAGCCGCAGTGTACCAGCCTCTTTGAGGTTCAGAATCCAGACACTGAAATACAACGTGGGGAACGAAAGGAGTGAGGTGTGTTCCCAGGGCCCAGGAGGAGTCTGAGGGGAATAATTAGAGCCCACAGAGAAAGTGAAGAGACAGACCCCAAGGCAGAAACAGGAGGTGGCAAGCTGCACTTTTCCGCTGACTCCCAGGGGAGAGAGAAGGCTCAAATTTAGTGAGAAATGGTGGGGGCAGAGCCCTCTGTGGAGAAATGCGCCAGAGAAATGGAGCCGTGGACGTTGTGAGCTGGTGAGTGACGCCAGGCCAAGTGTTTCCTGGAGAGAGAGCTTGGCCATCTTAGGGTGGGGCCCACTGAATCCAGGACTTGAGGCAGTCGTGGGTTGGGTTCCACTCAGGGCTGCCAGAGATTGCTTCAGGCACAGCCACGGGAGACAGCCAGGGCTAGGAGCTGAGGTCAGGCTGCCAAGTGACAACCAAGGTTTTGTAGGCTGCAGGCACCTACCCCACAGCCGGAGGCCAGAGTTATCCTAAACTTCAGTGAAACTGAAAGCACCAGGATCTGCTGCTCCTACTGCAGGGTTCCACTCTGCCCTGTTCTCATTGCAGCCTTGCTGGGATTATGCAGCGCCCCATCCTAATCCCACTGCAGGCTTGCTGGCAACATCCAGTGCAGATCTGGGCTGTCTGCCTCCTTTGTCTAGTAGGGACAGTGGAGACAGACCCTGAATTGGACACTTGCTACAAAGCTGTACACCCTAGAAGATAATCACATGTTTGAAATCACAGAGAAATCCTGTTTTCTCTTTGGTTTTCTTTTCCTTGATTTTTTTTAATTTGTTTTTTTCATGAGTGAACATTATTTTTAGTTTTTTAGTGTAGTTCTTGTTTTTGTTTTTCCCTCTTCTTTCCTTCCAGCCTTCTTCACCAGTTTCCCAAAGCTTAGGTGCTCTTCCTTTGTCCTTCAGCCTTGCTTTTCTTTTATTTCTGTAGTTTTTTCCTCCTATCCTTTTTCAGTTCTCTCCATGAGGGTTAAATCCCTCTATTGAGATATTTACTGTATATAATTTTCTGGTTTGTTTTAGTTTTTGTTATATAACTATAAAATCTTGTACCAATGGTTTATGGTAGCAAATTAAACAGTTATTACAACTTGACATTTTCTGTCTTTTTTTTTTTTTAGCATTTTCTAGACAGTGCTTGAGGCTGTTATTACTGATTCGTACTGCATTAGCTAAGGTGACATAGTTGTGATCAGTTACTCTTCCTTGTGTACCAATACCAAGATTGTCTGAGGACCATAAGCCAGTACCATAGTCCAGTACCAAACCATACCATAGTCCAGTATCAGAGAACTGGGTGCTAGACCAAACAGGCAACAACTTCTCATCCCTAATAAGTAAAAGAGATAGGATCTTGAGATTCAAAAGCCAAGAGCCAACTACACCTATAAGACATTCCTCAAAAGTCATTTCCTGAGGTCTCAATACAAACTACAAAGCTACCTACCATAAGCAGTTTATAAGCATCAAATCAGAAAACAAATTTGAAAAATAGTTAAATGAGACAGAGGCAAGATGCAGCCCTAGACCTCCAGCTTGCCCAGGGCAAATCCAGGGGGCATTGAGGTGGAAGAAATAAAGAGCCACCAGCTAAATTTTCTGAAATAACAATGGAAGTAACCAGGCAGATGAATGAGACCCTATGAAAAAATAAGTCAGAAATAATTACACAGATTTACTAAAGACATGATGACCATAATGGACATATTTATTGAATCTAGAATAGATACAGATTTTTTTTAAAAATAGAGGAACTTAGGAAAGTGATGGAAACCATGAATGCCCAACTGGAAGTCTATGTAACAGAGACTACCAATAAGAAGATAGAATATGAGATCTAGAAGACACCTTGTAAGTGAATTGGGGGTGGAGGTGGGACAAGAAAGGGGCAGTGTGTCCACATAGTCCTGTCAGACTACATACATGTTGCTTGTTTGCCAGGTGCACTGCATCTGTCACTGTGTTGGGGGTAGCAGAGTCCTCCAGCCATTCTTTCTACCTCAGGAAATAGCCCTTCAATTGTAATTTTTAGAATTCTCTAGAATTGATTTCACTCTCCTCTTCCTCAGGGACTCCAAATTTACATGCATTACAGCCTGCTTTTTTCTGTCTCCTTATTTCCCCTCAAATCCTTTTCTTTCTTTCTTTTTTTTTTTTTGGCGCTAATGGGGATTGAACTGAGGACCTTGCGTTTGCCAGGCAAGTGCTTATTCCACTGAGCTATATCCCCAGCCGAAACTCCTATATTTCCCTTGGACATGTTTTCATTTCCTTGATTCCAGTCCTCTTTCCTGGAACACTTCCTTCCTCTCCTGTTCCTTTTTGCTTACTCTTCTGGAACAATTTTGCTTCCTAAAATGCTTTGAACATGCTGTGGCCTTTGAGCAGCCCCTCTCCATGGGGGCATGTGGGTCCCCGGGTTCTACTTCTTGGGTCCTGGTGTGCTGGCCATGTTTGACATGGTTTCTGTGCCCAACATTATTTCTAGTGGTTCTGGAAGTGTTTCCATACTAGACAGGAGTTTTTGCAAGGAACTTCTGTGATGTATGAAGACTGAGGCAGCCCGGCTCCCTGCTCCCTGCCCCTGCCGGTGGTCCCCAGGTCTTCTGGGAACCCCATCCAGTGCGCCTTCCACTGGGGCTTGGGTGCTTTCAAGCAGAGTCTGGGCTTTCTGGCAATACCGCATTTCCTTGTTTTGTATTGAAGATGTTGGCTGTGGGGTTTTCCTGTGGTGCTCAGTGTTTCTGCCTGATTTTATGGGGGATTTTGTGCAAATTAAAAGTCTATACTGCCACCATGGTTTGGCCTGCTGAGAGCTGAGTAAGGGGACAGTGGCTAGCTCTAGGGAAGTTGCTGCATGTCTCAGCTGACTCCAGGGAAAAGGTGGAGGTACACAGACAATGCAAGGTAGACCATTAGACAGATTTCTGAAACAAGAGATAAAGTTAAGCCAAGCCTGCTGGTACACACCTATAATCCCAGCTCTCTGAGCTGAGGCAGGAGGATCACAAGCTTGAGCCCAGTCTGGGCCATTTACAACTTAGTGAGATCCTGTCTCATTAAGAAAAAAAAAAAAAGAGTGAGGAAGCAACTCCATGCAAAGGTCCTGAATGTCCTAAAGTTAAAAGACAGTGTCCTTATTCATTCCCAGTCATTGGCCTAACTTCTTATATCTGTGCTCTGTTACCTGAGAATTAATTAGCATAGTGGCATAGGGTTTTTTATTTTTCAGTCTCTAACATAAGTAAAACAATAAATGCTACTCCATCTTCATGGTAGAGAGATCCACCAGCCATTCAGGGAGCGGGAAGGAGCTCAGGGAGGTTGTGAACTTACACAGGAATGGACCCAGGGCCCGAGTTCAGAAGACCCCCTCAGTTCATGGAAAGTGTCATAGAGATTCTTGCAGCGATTTTCTTAGTAAAATGATTGACCAGGTGGTTCCCTGGCTCAGAAGCTGCAGAATAAAGTGCAGAATAAGCCCTGTGTAAAAGAGGACGCTCCAGGGCGGAGTGGGGTCAGAAAGGAAAGAGCCCGCTTGTCTTCAGTCTAGTCCTCAGAGCTGCGTGTGATATTTGAGCGTGAAACTCACCTTTATGGGCCTTCTGTGATTTTTCCTCGTAAACCTCATCACAACAAGTCCTATAATGGTCATCCCATAAAATGTCCATGTAGCAAAACTGAAATAATTGACCAAACTGTTTATGTCACCAGGGATGATATAAATCGTTGCTATGACACCCTAGTAGAAAGAAGAACAAATTCTTGAGTCATTAGTGCATAAAAACATTGTTCTTATCACCTCATAGCAGTGGGACAAAGGCATATTTTCCTGTGGATAAAGAGATCACCATGAAAGAAACTCCCCCTGTATCCCCTGCTGGGGTTGAATGTGACTTTCACTGTGAGAGTTGTTCTCCCTGAAACCTGGTGGGAAGAACTTGAATAATTTTGGAGTCTCTGAAGTTGTGCTTTTAAGCAAGATATATGTGTGTGTGTGTGTGTGTGTGTGTATAAAATGTATATTGCCGGTTTCACACTGACACATTTAAATTCCAGAGTCTTTGTTATGGGTAAGAGCCCAAGACTAGGAAACCTGGGTCTGATCTTCACTGCATTAGTCAACTTGGCCTTGACCTGTGTCCCCTTTCCCTGGGTGAGGTTCCCGATGTTCAGAGTGCACAGGTGGAGGAGACACCTGTCCTCCTCTGGAGCTGGGGGCCGGTGCACCAGCCTGAGCTAGGAAGGTGGAAGGTGTCTGTGTGCCCAGAACAGTTGCACATGACCAAGTTGACTTATCCCTGTGAACCTCCCATCAGCGATGTCAATGATCTCAGGACATGCAAGTTTTTAGACCGTAATGAGAGACTTCTGTGAGCAACACCTTGTAAGGTCCTTGGTCTCCTTCCTCATGCACCATACGGGGCTTTTCCCCAGGGGCTCAGGGCAAACAAACGATCACACATGAAAGAAGTAGACTGGCACCAGCTTGGGGGATCCAAACAGCATCTTTTGAGGTTAAGTTCAGAAAAAAGAACAGACTAGGACAAATTCAATTGTCTTGGGAATTCTTTTTATATTTCTCATCAAGGAATAAGGGAACCTGGCCCCTTCTAAGGTAGGAGCTGGGCCATGGCAAGGCAAGTGGACAATTGGGAGTGACCTGTCAGCCCCAGAGACCTATCTGTCTTATCCCGGAAGTACCCTCAGAGCCCTGCACGGGATGGCCCTAATGTAAGAAGTGGGTGCAAAAGATGGCAGCCGTTCATCTCCTGGCCGCGGTGAGCCTTTCTACCGGCCCACACTCGCCCTGCAGAACACCCTTCCCATTCCTCCTCTTCCTACCTTTCCTACCTGCGAGCTCACCTTTAGCACTGTAATGAATGTTAAACATCTGTCCAGCTTTTTGAAAAGATAGTGAGAGCCTGGACAGGAACGCTGGTCACAGCACCAAGTAACTCGGCGAAAACCCCTGGGAGAAGTGTTAGCAGGAG
>PVLD010015943.1:0-46758 GCA_004027595.1 Dinomys branickii | reverse complement strand
TTTGTCAATTAATTCCAGGAGTTTTCTTGTGGAGTTTTTGGGGTCCTCCATGTATAGTATCATGTCATCTGCAAATAGTGATAGTTTGACTTCTTCCTTTCCTATCCTTATTCCTTTTATTTCTCTCTCTTGTCTGATTGCTCTGGCTAGTGCTTCCAGAACTATGTTGAATAGGAGTGGTGACAATGGACATCCCTGTTCCTGACTTTAAAGTGAAAGTTTTCAGTTTATGTCCATTTAGTATGATGTTGCCTGTTGGTTTGTTATAGATAGCTTTGATCAGATTGAGGTAGAGGCCATCTATTCCTATTTTTTCTAAGGTTTTTAACATGAATGCATGTTGGACTTTATTGAAAGCCTTTTCTGCATCTATTGAGATGATCATGTGGTTTTTGTCTTTGACTGTATTGATATAGTGTATTACATTAATTGATTTGCGAATATTGAACCATCCCTGCATTCCTGGAATGAATCCTACCTGGTTGTGGTGTATAATTTTCCTTATGATTCGCTGTAATCTATTTGCCAATGTTTTGTTGAGTATCTTTGCATCTATGTTCATTAGAGAGATTGGCCTGTAGCTCTCTTTCTTGGTTGGGTCCCTCTCTGGTTTTGGTATCAGTATAATACTTGCCTCCAGAAATGTATTGGGGAGAGTTGCTTCCTTTTTGATTTCGTTGAAGAGTTTGAGGAGTGTTGGCTTTAGATCTTCTCTAAATGTTTTATAGAATTCTGCTGTGAATCCATCAGGGCCTGGGCTTTTCTTTGTTGGTAAGTTTTTAATAATGTTTTCAATCTCATTAATTGATATTGGGTTGTTCAGGATTTTTATGTCTTCCTTATTCAATTTTGGCAATTTGTACCTTTCTAGGAATGTGTCCATTTCTTCTGTATTTTCTATCCTATGGGAATACAGATTTTCAAAGAAGGTATTGATGATCTTTTGTATTTCTTTTGGATCTGTAGTGACTTCATCCTTTTCATTCCTTATTCCATGAATTTGAGATCTTCCCTTATTCTTTTGGTAAGGTTGGCTAGGGGTTTATCAGTTTTATTTATTCTTTCGAAGAACCAACTCTTTCATTCACTAATTTTTTGTAGAGTTTTCTTCATCTCAATTGCATTAATTTCTGCCCTGAGTTTTATAATCTCCTTCCTTCTTTGGGCTCTTGGTGTGGCTTGTTGCTCTTTTTCTAAGAGTTTGAGGTGTATCATTAGGTTTTTTATTTGCTTTCTTTCTCTTTTCTTTGTATATGAGTTCATTGCTATAAATTTCCCTCTGAGGACTGCTTTCATTGCATCCCACAGATTCCGGTAGGTTGTACTTGTGTTTTCATTTATTTGTAGGTAGTTTTTAATTTCTTCTTTAACTTCTTGTGTGACCCATTGGTTATTCAGGAGGTTGTTGTCTAATTTCCAAGTGTTTACGTGGTTTTTGGAGTTCTCTTTGTCATTAATTTCCAATTTCATTGCACTGTGGTCCGATAATATGCATGGGATAATTTGAATTCTTTTGCATTTAGGTAGATAAGCTCTATGGGCTAGAATGTGGTCTATTTTGGAGAAAGACCCATACGCAGCTGAGAAAAATGTGTATTCTGATGTTGTGGGGTGCAACACTCTGTGTACATCTACTAAGTCCATTTGTTCACACTTTTGGTAGAGGTCTGTTATTTCTTTGCTGAGTTTCTGTCCAGTTGACCTGTCTCTTTGTGTCAGAGGGGTGTTTAGGTCCCCTATTACAATAGTGTTATTAATTATTTGATTTTTTACGTCTGTTAAGATTTGGCTTGTAAAGTGAGGTGCTCCATGGTTTGGTGCATAAATGTTTAGGATTGTTACCTCTTCCTCTTGCAGCTTTCCCCTAACTAGTATGTAGTGGCCTTCTTTATCTCTTTTGATTGTTTTTGGTTTGAACTTTACATGGTTTGCAAACATAATAGCTACCCCTGCTTTTTTCTGAGGACTTGTTGCATGGAGAATTGTTTTCCAACCTTTAACTTTCAATCTATGGATTTCCTTTTGAGTAAAATGTGTTTCCTGTATACGGCATATCATTGGATTGTGTTCCTTAATCCACTCTTCCAATCTTTTCCTTTTGACTTTTGAATTGAGGCCATTTACATTAATGGTTACCATAGTTATATGTTGGCTTATTCTAGTCATGTTATTTACTTGTTGTTTTCCTTCTTTTGCTGACTGTTTACTTCCTTGTTCTCTTTAGGGAGTTATTTCTATTGTTGTTCTTGGAATTGTGGTCTCTTTTTTCTCTGTCTAGAATATCTGTTAGTGCTGTTTGCAGTGCTGGTTTTGCACTCATGAAGTTCTTGAGTTGTTCTTTGTCATGGAAATGTTTTATTTCTCCATTGAATTTGAGGGATAGTTTTGCAGGTTACATCAGTCTGGGATGGAAGTTGTTTTGTCTCAGAATCTGTAATACCTTGCTCCAAGCTCCTCTTGATTTCATGGTTTCCGTTGAGAAGTCTGCTGTGATTCTGATTGGCTTTCCTTTATAGCTGATCTGTTTCATTTCTCTAGCAGCTTTTAATATTGTGTTCTTTTGCTGGATATCTGGGATCTTGACTATTATATGCCTGTGTGTGTTTTTCTTTGGTTTATGGATCATTGGGTTTCTATATGCCTCGATTAACTGAACTTCAGTATCTTTTACCTTGTTTGGGAAATTTTCTGCTAGTGTTTCAGCAAATATTCTTTTTATATCGCTTGTGTGGTCTCCTGCTGTTTCACTGACTCCTATTACTCGAATATTATTACGTTTTGCCTCATCTTGGAGCTGTTGGATTGATTTTTCTTGTGTCTTTGATGATATTATGAGATCCTTCCTTTCACACTCGTAAGCTGCCATGCTCTCTTCAAGTTCTGAAATTCTATCTTCGGTTTCATTTAAGCGGTTTTGCAAGCTTTCAGTGTAAGTTTCCAAATCCTGGCATTCTCTTTGGACCTGTTTCATTCTTGGTAATTCATTCCTAAATTGCTCTTGTAACGTTTCCCTTTGTTTCCTATTTTCTTGTAGTCTTTTATCTATTTCTTCTCTATGTGTATGGAACATTTCTTCCATTAGTGTTTGCAGTTCGTTTTTTGTGTGCGAGATCATTGCAGGTATGTGGCCTATTTCTGCTTTAAGCTCTTTTATGGCCTGTTGGAGTTGTTTCATTTCGGATGCAATCGTTTCATAACTTGCAGGTATGTGGCTTCCTGGTTCTCTCATATCCTCGCATTCAGAACTTGTTCTGGGTTGGGTTGAGTGTTGAGACTGCCTTTTTTTCCTCTGTTTTCCCATTTTTGGGTATCAGATTCAAAATGTGGAGCTATAAATTGCCCAGGCAGTTCAGCAGGCAAAGGTCTGCTGCAGACGCTGCTCCAGTGACTCCTTCTCTTTGGGAGAATGTCCCTTAAGGTGTCTGCTGAGATTTCCGCTTCTACTCCCTACCCCGAGACCTTGCTGGGTCGCATAAACAGCTTGCTGCCCCAGGGACCTTGCAGGCAGGGGGCCGCTTAGGTGTTCCTCCCTGGGTGGAGCTCCTCCTCCCCTTACAAATCCCGTCAGGGCGCCCAGCCAACTCTTCCGTCCTGGGGACCATGCAGTCAGTATAGCTGCTCGGATGTCCCTCGTTGGGCGGAGCTTCTCCCCGACTCAAAAAAACCGGTCAGGGCGCCCAATCAACTCACCCTGGGATCTTGCAGGCAGGAATGCCGCTCAGATGTATCTCCCTTGATGGAGCTTCTTCCCGACTGAGAAATCCTGCTGCGGTGCTCACTCGGCTCACCCCTTCCGAGATCCGTGCCGGCAGGAGGTCCTGGTGCTCCCTGGCACTTCTCCACCTCCTTGGCATTCTTGCAGGAGCCGCTGACTTCAGCTGCTGCAGTTCCCACTCTCCAGCTGAGGATGGCACCGGATGCGCGGTCGGGGCTCTGAGTATGATCCCGTTCAGTTGCGCGGATTAGCGCAGTCTGCCCGAGCAGCGTGTTCTCCGAGTTTGCTGTGCTCCGCCGCTTCCAAAATTCCTGGTCGCGGCCGCCTGCAAGCCATTCTGGTTTGGGAGATGGGAGGGTCCGTCCTGCTGCGATCGTACTCGTTGTTACGTGGGACTCGACTGATCCGCGGCCCACGCAGCACCGATCGCCTCGGGCGCCCCTCTAGAGCTTCTTTAGCTGACATCTCCAAACCTTTCCAGACTCTTCCCTTGAACCAGTTTCAGAGATGCCTAAACAACATGATCAGATAGTGTCACAGCAACAATACCACTTCTCCGGTATAAAAATCTATCTTTCCTTGATGCTGGGACAAAATACTCAATACCTATAACTTAAAGGAGAAGAGGTTAATTTTGGCTCATATTTGAGAAGTTTCAGCCCAGGTTGGCTGGCTCCATCCTTGAAATGGGAGAGTAGAAGGTCCTGCCATAGAGGGAAGATCATGGTGGACAGCAAGCAGAGAGAGCAGCAAATAGCTGGGCAGGGAGATACACACATCCAGGTCATGCACTCAGTGAATGAGCTCTTCTTACCAGACTCCACCATCCGTAAACCCCACCAGGAGTGCATGAGGCTCTTGGTGTTGGGTGGAGGACACCCCAGATCTAAACCATAATGGAGATTGTGTTTGTTTAGGTTCTTCCCAAAGCAAATGCTGAGGTAATATTTGTGCACGCAGTGTCATTGGGAGGTAACTGTGAGCAAACAGGGAAATAAGACAGGGAAGATCTCTTCCTATTGCAGTTTGGTGAAATTTTACTCTGAATTACAGGGAATGTGAGACTACCCACCACACCTCAATCCTCATTAGTTAAAGGCGGCCCCTGGGAGACTGACTTTCTAGGACATCCAGCCATTTCTTCTTGTGCAGTCAAATGATCTCCTCATATAAATGACACTGTAGAAAGCTGTGATAGTAAATAAGAACTGTACAGCGATCTCTAGAGTGAGGGGTGAGGGCGCCTGGCTTTGAGGTGATGTATGTATACATGATGGCCAATTTTGTGCAACTGCAGAGTTTTGGGGTGGGTCTAATGTTTAAACAGGTGGATTTAAGTAAATCAGTTGCCTTCCACAATTTGAGTAGGCTTCATTCAATTACTTGCAAGCATGAGTAGAACAAAAAGATGAATCCTACCCCAAGTAAGAGAGTAGAAGGAGGATTCACCGGTTGGCTGCCTTTGGGTTTCATCTGTGACGCTGGCTCTGACTCCTGATGGCCTGGGGGCTGGGACGTGGGTTCTTCCTGGCTCTGTTCTTTCTCCTGCTTGCTCTGCACATCTGTAGACTTACCAGCCACCACGGTGATGTGAACCGATTCTTTATAATTCTCTCTTCCTCCCCTGCTCTGTCCCTTATCAGTTCTGCTTCTCTGAATAATCTTGGCTGATACAGTAGGGGTTTGCTTGATTTCTTCTGGTTAGGGATAGAAGTAGTAATTCCTTTTTAACAAAGAAGGCAAAATGTGTTGTTTTTTAAAAATTCTATTTTGTTTTAATTGACAAATAGGCTGATGTTCTGATAATTGTTCTAAAAGTCTTAAAAAGTTTTACTTATTATTTTAAAAAAGGTAACTAACAATACAAAATTAGGTAACTCTAAACTTTTAAAGCCAAGTACAACCACTAATAAGAGGGTTCTTATTTTAGAAGCATTTTACACTACAAGAGAGGGGTGAACACTGGTACAAATTGGTGCATTGTTTTCACTATTCTTTCTGGGATCCTAAATATATAAGCCAAAATTTTTACAGTGGGTTTTTCTCATGGTACATTCTATCCACGAATCATTTCTATTGAAACCATGTTTGGTCCTTACCTTTTTATTGCTCCCCAGAGTTATTATCATTAGAATGAATTTGTTACTTCCTAGTAAGTACTAGGTACCCCACTCTTATCTCTCATTTTGATTTGGCTCTTAGGTCCCGGAAAGCAACTCTTAAGAATATGAGTTGGTTAGCCAAATAATTATATTCTTATTTGCTTTGTCTGAAATTCCACTATGTATATTCTAGGGTGTTTTCCTGAAAGCAATATTCAGTTGGAATCCTTTTGAACATCTGAACAGGTTAAGCCTGATAAGCATTAAATATGATCTTATTTTCTACATTAAAAAGCAATTTTCAGTAAAGGAATTTGTGTGAAGCAAACAATCAGATTTTTTCTTTACCTCTCAGTGTTTTTCCCAGGCAAAACAACCTATAAAATTCTATGTGATGCAGCTTATATTAGATGTACAGCCAGACTATTAGCTTACTTGAAAAGGTCTACTGGGGAGATTAGAATGAGAGTCAAATTTATTCTTTGAAGATGAATTTCAATGAAGCGAAGCCAAATACGTATAAAAAGCATCTTTTAACAAGATATTTATTCACTATATTTAAGATATTTGCATTTCCATTAGACAATGTAAAGCAGAGAATTAGTGATGAAGTGGGTTATTAATTAGGAGATGAAACTGGCAAGGGAACATTTACCCTCACGACGCCTATTTTATTCATGGCATCTCGCTTATTAGAATAACACTTACCGCTTGTATTAATTAAAACTGTGGGGCATAAGTGACAGAAACCTAACCTTGAAAATGGCCAAGATTCAGGAAATCTCAAGCTAAGAATAGAGTTCATCGAACCAGGAACTTGGACACTGTCAATATTCTGCACCTTCCCTTTGATTACTGTCTGTGTATCATCTTCATGTCTGCTAGAACAGACTTGCTTTCTCTGCAGGGCAGGAAAGGTGACTATCGATGGCTGTCACTTTCAATTTCACTGGCTGGAAAGAGTTTGACTTACTGCACAGAGGCTCAAGTGCTTATGGGACACACATGACTCTCAAATCTAGTGAAGGCATTCATGATCTGGTTGGGCACCTCTAAGTTTTGGACAGGGAGTGGGGCTCTATTACTGAGTTCTCATAGTTTGGGCAGATTTACCTGGGGCTTTGTATGCTGCACAAGTCTTTCTACATAAACCTTTCTACATAAAACCTACATAAACTCCTCTTTTCCAGATCTAGTATAAAGTGGTGAAATCGCTCGGTTGCCTGGCTTACACACAGGACACTGCATATTTGAACGCCAGCGCCACCTGTGCTTTTTCCCTGTGTACCATACTACGTTAGCCATAAGCTTCTTTTGTATGTTGTTGTTTTACTGCATGACATCTATAACACCATTTGGTCAGCAGCGTGCCCTTGGTCCTGTTAGGTAGTGTCAGCTTTCATCATGTTCACTCTATCCTCAAGCAGTGGAAAGGAATTCTTCTCAATTTTTTTTTCAGTTTCTAAAAGGGTAAAGTGCTCAAATATCACCCTGTTACTTATGATGGTTAATTAGCTGCACCCGGCTTGGTAACCTGTGATCATGAAGTTGTGCTTCTTACGTGCGTCTCGTTGCTCTGCTCTTTCCCTCAGCTGTTCATCACGGTTGCCAGTGCTGAGCTTCACCTGGGCTTGGAAAGCAGCAGAGGTTTTGTGCTCTGGGATCAGCTTGCCGCAGAGAACCGCCCTTCTCTGTTTCCCTCGGTAAGACTTTCTGTCGGTGCTTACTTGTTCTCGTGACTGTGAGACTCACCGATGCCGCCGCTGTTTGCCGTGACAAGGCCAAACGTGGGCCCTCCGATTTCCACGCTTTGTCTTATGAATGATTAGCTGAAAGGTTTGTCCTCCTGAACTAACTAGACATAGAGATAAACATTTCCTTTTAAGCTGATTGAGACATTAATTGAAAAATCGATCCCAGCAGTAAACCACCCCATCTATAACTTGTTTATACCTACCTATAAAAGTATAAGACAGAGCCACTCTGCTCAGGCATGCTAAGCATTAGGCTTGGGATGTTCTTCCTGTTTTAATAGTGTGAATGAAATTAATTTCTTTCGTTGGTGAGTTTTTGTCTTTGATGCACCAAGTCATAGAACTCTTCCACCTTCCCTGGCCCAGAAGGGAGAAACAGACGTGTGTGTGTGTGTGTGTCCTAAAGGAATTTTGGAAGTTATTCTATATATGAGTACCTCAAATTTACAATGGAAACATCACATATTCAGTCCATATTTGTGTCCTAATCCTAACCCTAACCCCAATTCTAGACACACTGATGTTTCTTAGAAGGAGAAAATCTCACCAACAACATGTTATTGCCATTGCAGATTTAGGCCAGCGTGGGAGGCTGGGGATATGGCTCACTGGTAGAGCGCTTGTCTACCCACTTGAAGTCCTAGGTTAGATCTTTAGCACTGGAAAACATAAGTCAGGCTGAGAACCAAGATAGCTTTTTGTTGGTACATCCAAATTTTCTCTCATTTGAGGGGCCTCATGTAATTAATATGCTCTAGGTGTTACTTCGTCCCCTGTTTAAAGTTGGAACCATATATAACAAGAGCACCATAAGGCCAAATCTATTTAAAATGTAAATTCAAAGAAACAGCAATCTGGCAGAAAAAGAATGCAATTGTGTTAGGATTTAGTTGGAGAATCACACTCAGAACCCGGATGCACTCTTAGGTGGGCTTTGGAAGGTGATCGAATGGGGGGCACTATAATTTAAGTGCACTTCAGAGGTGGGATCTGGTCAGGAGAGGTGGTTACTGGTTCTAGGTGTGGCCTAGAAGACTGTGCCACCTTCCACCATGCCATTTTCTGTGTTTGAGCCTATGGACCATGGACTGCAACTTCTGAAGCTGTGAGCCACACCACGGCTGTCTTCCATTAAGTTTTGGGTGTCTGGTGTCTTGTCCCTGTGAGGTGGAAAGTGACCCAAGCAGATCACAAATGAAGTATAAGTAGAGGTTCTCAAAAAATTCAAGGGAAAAGCTTCTTTTGTTCCCTATCCATCTCTTAATTATCAGAAACTTTTCAGTTGACAACTCTTTTCTCCTTTCATCTCTACATACAGAAGATCACAATTAGTATATATGTGTAGAATCCCCATATCCTGCTCACTCAGTTTCTGAGCTCTTGGGATGTGGAATTAAGGTAAGAGAATTATACATGGAAGAAAAAAGAGTAATGACTAAAGGAAAGTGGATATTCAGGGTGTGTGTGTGTGTGTGTGTGTGTGTGTGTGTGTGTGTGTATAGACAATACAAAACTACAACTTCTGTGTGACTTGGTCTTCTTTACACAGAACTTTAGGAACCTTTTCTCTCTTTTTTTTAAGTACTGAAGATTGAACCTGGGGCTGTTGCACTGGGCTACATCCTCAGGTCTTTATTTTTATTTTTTAATTTGAGGTAGGATCTTGCTAAGTTGCTAAATTGGCTGGACTGGGCTTGAATTTATGATCCTCCTGTCTTAGCCTCAGAGTGTGCCAGGATTATAGTGTGGGCCAGTATGCCTGGCTAAATCCCCAGCAACTCTCTGAAACAGAATAGCAGCTTCCAACTGTGGTTTTCTTCTCCCCCCGCTTTTTTTAGACAGGGTCTTGCTATGTAGTCCCTTGAACTTGTAATTTCCCTGCCTCAGCCTCCTTAGTCTGGGGTTGTAAGGCATATGCCACCACGCCTGGTTCCAATTGTTTCTCAACAACTAGTGGAGCCACTGTTTGTTTTTAAAGAAATCTGAAATGGACCCCTCCCCACCCCCGCCCTGGGATTGAATTGAATGAGCTATATTCCCATCTTTTCTTATTTTTATTTGAGGTGGGCTTTTATTTAAGGCGGGCTTTTCAGACTAACTTACCCAGTCTGGGCTTCAGTTTGTAGTCCCACTGGCTCAGCCTCCCAGACCACGGAGATTATAAGTGTGCACCACCCATTTAAATAAACAAAATAGAGATTTTGGACAGAGACCCTGAATGTCTGTGTACTTGAGAAGACAGTTTGAATACCAGTTAGAATTTCCAGCTTGGGGAGAATATATGGTGTTAATTTTTAAAATTAAAGAACAAATTACCAATGTTTTTTTTCTTACTATAAAGGCAACATGTATTTACTTGGGGAATATTAAACCTATAAATAAGTGCAGATACTCATAATCTCAGATCCCTGTAATAAACTTGATTAATAATGCTGTTACCATTCTGCGTATGCACCGATTTTGAAGTATGCCAATATTTTAATAAGATGATGCTATAGATTTTTGTTTCTGGTTCATAGAAAGAATCACAGCACCATTAAAAGTTCAAGAATGATCTTAGGTAGTGCCATAGGCACATTAAACTGGAATGTCCAGGTTGCTGAAAAACTGACTTCTCTTTGAGACTTTTTCCCCTTAGAGTTTCCGGTTATCTCTCACATCAAAGGCAATGATCTTTCTCCTCATTTCTTATACCTGAGTAAATTCTGTGGCTCCATTGGATTCGGTTCATAAATACCCAAGCAAATGAACAATCCGAACGGTCACACTGAATCGTGCTGCATTCTGTTTCCCCTGTCGGAGAGTGTAGCTCCAGGCTCTAAGCAAGAGTGGGCAGCGGTAGGGGCAGAGTGACAGGCTCAGAGCGGCCCAGGGGGCGTTGAGAGAAGGACTTCCCGGTTCCAAAACGAGCGGACCTTCTGAAGGAAGGAAGGCTTGCTTATTTATTTATTTATTTATTTATCTTCACCTCTGGATTCTGTTTAGTGAATCTTTTAAGTTAAGCCTAGGACTGTAATAAAACGGGGCTGAACTGGAGTTTGCGATTAACTGTGAAATAAATTTATCCTCCTTATATGCGTGACTTTCATTGGGCAGATAACTGAAAATTACCCTGGTTTCCCAAGGAGAGAACAGTTCTGGTTTGGGGGAGATAAGAGCGTTAATGAAAGAAAGGACGAGGATTTCTTACCTCTCTCTTTCTCTCTCTCTTTCTCTCTCTCTCTGTCTGCCTCTACCACTGTAGTTGCACCTGGAGCAGTTAGGGCAGAGAGAATCCAGGGCTGGCTGCAGCCTGGTCATGCTGCCAATGGTTTCCTTGACTCTAAGAAGCGTGAAGTGTATTCAGCTTTATGTTTTAAACTCTTGACCTGTGATCATTATCACATAAAAACCGTATCAATTACCATAACTGTAATTGCATTGCTTTTAATATTATCAAGAAAATCATGCACATTAATAGTAGGGCTTTTAATCTCTGGTGAAGAACAATTACTGCTAAAAATTTATTATCTTGTGGAAGTAGATCATTTTTGTTTCATTTCTGTGCAACAGAATTGCCAGCATTGAAGTACTGTTTAAAAACTGTTTTAGGGAGCAATACATTAACTTTCTTCAGCAGAAAGATCTCTTACCACAGGAATAATGTGGCATTATAGAAATGCAAATGCTCTTTCCTTCAGGATTAATGTGTTTGTTTCCTGACTGATGATCATCTTTTTTTTTTTTTTTTAATCTGGCAGGGGTGTGATAAGCCCAGTTTGATTACTTATATGTTTTGTGTTACAAAGCTTTATGGTTCCTATGCTATTTCATTTTGCCTGTGGGTAATAACAGCTTAAAATAATTATTTTAATATCTGGAATTGGTTAAGAGCAGTCTAAAAAGAAATACAGCATTGTTTGCATTGTGTCTCTACTTAGAAGGTAATGGGTGTAATAAGATTAAGCTCATATATGAATTAGTCACATTCCTGCTTTATCTTTCCAGTGCAATTCTCTTTTTGAACAACATGCAGGAAAAAAAGGCACTGCAAATTTGCAGTTTATGTTTTGCTTCTATATTTTCTGGCAGTAATATATTTGTTGGACTTACAGCAATGATCTTTTTTGAGGACCACTGTGCAATATTTTTAAGGTTCTGGCTACAAAATGGATTTCTGATTGGTCTACATTTTCCAAGGCCATTTGCTGTTGTGTGATTTTTTTCCCCCCGATACACAGAAAAATTTTTGAAAAAGAATATCATTTTCTTAAGGAAGGAAAATAAAAAATGTCTTTCATAGTAGCTCGCTTTTCCTATAGCTTTTTTTCCTTCCTACGTTATTTTTTTCTCTACCTTGATATATTTTGGGGTCTTTTCTCAGTATTTTGTTCCATGAGAAATCATAATCATAAATGCGATAATAAATCATCACAGTTGACTTGCTCTTTCTCAAGTATAATAATAATTATGTTTAGAAGTATTTTAAAAATGATAACATTCATGTAACATAAAATTAGCCAATTTATAGCAATTCAGTGGCACTTGGTACATTCAAAACATGGTGCAACTACTTCTGCCTTGTTCCAAAACATTTCATCAGCCCAAGAAGAAACCCCTACCTACTAAGCAGTTACTTTCCATTCCCTCTAGTCTCCTGACTGTAGCAACACTAATTTGCATCCTGTCTCTATGAATCTATTTGTTCTGGATATTTCATGTTAATGGAATCATGCAATATTTGTCCTTTGGTGTCTGGCTTTTTTCATTTAGCTTGTTTTTGAAGTCCATTTCTGTTGTAGCATGTATCAGTAGAGCAGTAATTTATTCAATTTCATGGTTAAGTAATATTCCATTGAATATATATACCACAATTTGTCTATCCATTCCTCCCCTGATGTACATTAATGTGTTTTCCATATGTATTTGGTGGAGTGGCTGTTTTCAACTGACTTCAGCATACACTTATGAGTCACAATGATGTGTCACCTGGTAATTTGCTACTTAATATTTGAGTGATAGAGTTTTTAATTTCACCTTGAACAAATATTTGTATCAGTAGTCCTAGTTGGATAACTAGTTGTGCTTGATTTTTCTTATCGCTTACTAGGCAAATTTAAGTGAAAAGCAAGCTTACTGAAAAGTAAACACTAAACTAAACTAAACTAAACAACTACAACTAAACTAAACTAAGCTAAACTAAACTACAATTAAGACTGTTCCAAGCTGAGATCAGAAGTTCAACTTAATTAAAAAGGATACTTCACTAAAGACAGTGAGGGGAGGGGGTCACGTAGTAGAGCATGAACAATGGTGGTCATCTTAGACTTGGGGGAGCAGGACTCCTGCTTGGATTTCAGGGCTCACAGGGCCCCATGCTTCAGAGTGCTTTCATCCAAGATTGATAGAGCCTTCTTGGGAGCCTGGGATTGGTCAAAGCCACAGAATTTATGGGTTGCCCCAGTGAGCTCCAGCACTGTGCTGGTGAAGCAGTGTTGGGTCCTGTGTCTGGGTTGCTTGTAGGAAGGCAGGGGCATGTTTCTGCTGTGGAATGTTTTTATGGAACCACTTGAAATGGGACCAGAATGATGCTGCCACACTAACTTTTGGTGGCTCTTACCACACTGCAGGATGAGCCCTGGGGTCTGGGCATCTGGTGCTTGGCTCTGAGCTTGAGCTATGTGTGTGGGCTCGCAAGTCTACTCTCACCCATGTGTCTTGACTGTTGTACTCTCTCCAGCTGACAGCACATGATGGGAGTGGGGACAAGTGTCCTTTATCTTGGGCATTGCCCTCCTTTCGCACACAGAGTTGTCACTCTCCTTTTTTTGCGGTCTCTGTACCACTGGTCAGAGTGTGCTCCGGACCTGTTGTGGCTTTGTCCTCCATGGGTTTTGGAGACCTTTGTTCTACCAGTGGGCCCTTCCAGCTCTTGTCTTCTCTTGCCTCCAAGCAATATGGTGCTTCTGTGCTCTCAAGTTTGTCATTAGCCATACTGGACAAGGGATAAACATTTGCTGTTTGAATGAGATTGCTGCTCATACAGCGCCATCTGCCCTACTGGCCCTAGCATCACCCTCATGATGCTCGGTCAAATGCTGTCCTAGTACTGACTTTACATGCCCAGCACCACCCTTTCCTTATCATTTGCTCTGAACACAAACATAGCCATAGTAATTGCCTCCACCCAAAGACCAGGCATACCTTCTGCTCCTTCTTGAGCAATCACAATAGTTCCCAGCAGTTTTGATCATTCAGCCTTAGATCACTCAGTCTGACTGTACAATGTATGCTCCTAGCTGAGGGGAAAAGAGCATGGAGACCTTATCAATAATAGTAATAGTTGTTCCTCTGGGAAATCAATCTTTCTTCTCTCCTCTAGGGCAGGCACCTGTTACATACAAATTTGAGTATATATGATTATTCAATAGTGAACTTCTTGGTACTGTTTGTGTTCAGATATGAAATTGTTTCCCATTTTTCTCCAAAAGCAATGACTGGATAATTGCCTTACATTGAAGTAACTAAAGGAGACACCTGGTAGTTTTCCTAAATGTATGGAACCTTCAAGTTCTTCCAAAATGTTTAGAATCTTCACAAGTGGTGGTTCACCTCTTAAAAATCACAAAACAGTTACAAAGTGCTTCACTGGTCATCAAGTGAGGTGAAGTTTAGAATAGCAGTAAGAAGCTACAACATTATGCCTCATTTGAAAGGAAGTATTGATTTTTCTTCCAGGTAAAGGAAAATCAGTAGTGTTCATGATTAAAGGAAAATATATTTAAGTTTTCCTGTTACTGTGAGTTTGGATTTTATTCATACTATTATGACACTTAAGAAGAACCTAAGTTGAAACCCTGGAATTATCCACCTTTAAAATTTTAAGTTGTGTTGTATTTTCTTTCTCTGGAAAAGCTGAGGGCTTGCTCCTTATTCCTGATACCCTGCAACCTCAGAACCTTGGAAAAGCTGATCTTTTTATGTGATTGCTGTGGGCATATGGTGGACCTGTTAATAAAATCTTGCTGGGAAATTTTCTGGTATGATTTTTTCTTTCTTCAACTTCTACCTCATGGATATGGTGGGTTTATTTCACTAAGGTTCTAGTTTTCTTATTTTCAATTTATCTCTCTTTGATTTTACTTTCTTTTTTTTTTTTTTGGCGGTACTGGGGATCAAACTCAGGACCCTGCGCTTGCTAGGCAGGTGCTTATTCCACTGAGCTATATCCCCAGCCCCTGATTTTACTTTCTAGAAGAGTTCCTTGATTTTATTTTCTTACAATTTCACTGAAATTTGTTTGTTGTTTTATTTTTTAATTACCAAAAATTCTCTTTTCTTTGATAAATTCTTTATAAAATAATCTCTTAATGAATGAAGTACACTTTGTTTTCCTTCTGAATCATGTAGTTATTTGTTCCTTTAAAGTTTTCCCCATTTCCTTTATTACTTATTTCTCCAAATTCTCTAAATTTTTTTTTTTTTTTTTTGCCTTTTACATTGGCGGCATTATTCATTTGCTTCTAACAATATCTGGTTGTGAATTCCCCATGTAATAGTGATGGCTAAAAGCTTACTAAAATGACTGTGAATGGGTATAATTCATTGATAGATGTCTTGGGATGATCAAATGATTTTTTAGCTTTCTGGTTGGAAACCCTCTCACCATCTTTATTCTTAGGAGGTTCAATTTTAGGGAAATGTTCTCCAGTACATTGCTTGAGAGGTAAACACTGGACTGCTGGAATTCTGAACTGGCCAGAGAAAGAGGACATGGAAAAGGTCTCCGTCTGGCAAATAGACTTTCAAATGAGTTCTGTTTGGTTTTTGGTTCAGTATCTCTTTTGTGGCCAGCATTTTTCCTTCTATGGCCTTCTATTCCTTTCCCTCCAGGATGAGTACCCATCTCTCTCAGGGACTGCAGAGTATTCAGCGGTTTGTGTGGAGTACCCATATGGGTGTAACTGCTTCTTAGATTGATTTCCACACAATCTCTTCCTTTCAACTATCTGCCTTACTTATGCTGTTTGCTTTACCAGCTGTCTCCAATTCTTAAACTCACATGTATTATGCTGGCTTTTTTCATGGAGAAATGGCTATTCCCATTCTTCTACCATTTTTCCATTTTAATATGCTGTGATGGTTGTGTATTCCTTCTGTTTTTATAAAATGGAAATTGCACTTCTTTTATTAATTCACATTAAAGTTTTGGGGGTTAACCATAGAGCATAGAATGGAAATGCTTGGTATTCTTAATTTATCTAAAGCATTTCACTTTCAAGTCTTTATTCTTTATAACAAAACCATAAAAAGAAACTTTACTCATGAATTCATTATTCATTTATCTTTCCTGGGGATGTTGGTATTTCTCTTTAATTATGAGATGTGTGTTTTCAGTTGACAATAAGAGATACAGGATGCTAAAAGTCAGCCTTGCTAAAGTAGCTATGGTTACATGAACATAGAAAATTTATTTCTGAGACAGTTCTTAATATAATAACAATTTAAATACTTACACCAGTAACTAAAAACTAGAACGAATCAATCACTTAAAATGTGTCTATTAAGTAGGTGCTATACACTAGTAGTAAAGAAAAGAACTGAACTGTATATTCTATTCATAGAAAAAGCCAGAAGTTCTTACCCAGTCAAAGCCTTTCTCCACTAAATCAAGGGCAAGTTTTCTTTTCTGATGTTTTCATTTCATTCTCAGGATTTCTCTGTGACATTTTCTCCTCTGCAACACTACCATTGTGACAGTTGACACTGACCTTGATATAGGTGAACATAGTTGAGTGGTGAGTAACTACAATTAACTTAACTCAGCAGTCCAGGAAACATTGCATTCATTTTTTTCCCACTGGAAATCAACTTAATTTCAACACAATGTTCTCAACCTCAGGGTAGGCAATTGTACCTAACGTAGACGTGATACACCCAAGTGTGGCGGGCTTAGGCAGTGTTGATGTTGGCACACCTCCTTTGGTCATCTTTCTTTTGTACTAGCGGATCATGTGAGAACTGTCTAGAGGGACACCTTCTCTGCAGGTCTGGCTGCCCTAATGCTTTTGGATTGTGCTTGGTACATGGTGAGGGTCTGTGAGTCTGGGAGTCTCCACCCTTGAAGATCAGCTTTTATCGTGTCCCACAAGGTTTCTTTTGGCAGAGCTGTCACTTGGTCATTTGTAGATCTCTCAGTCAATTTTCTCTTCACTGGGACAAAGTACCATTGCCAACATCTTAAGGGAGGAGAGGTTTATTTTGGTTTATGTTTCTGTCTGTGGTCAGCTGGCTCCAAGACACAATGGCACGGTAGAAGGTCCTGGGTAGAGGAGAACTGCTCACATCATCCTGGAAGGAAGGAGCCAGGAAAGGAGATTTACTCTTCCAGGTTACACCCCAGTGTCCTGTCCCTTCAGACCAGACCCCACCTCCTCACAGCCAATCAGCTGAGGCCCAGGATCCAATCACCTTCTAAAGCCTCACCTGTGAGTGCATGAGGCTGTTAGAGGACATGTAGGTATAAACCATAACAGCAGAGAACAATTTATAAGTCTTTTGCTTTCTGGATTTACAGACCTCATTCTTCTCAACTTTCATCTTTCTAATTCTTTTCTCCTATATGGTTGTGGGTCTTTTGGAAATAAAAGCTAGCAAAAGAATTGCATATAGGTTACTTTTGATTTCTGGTTACATCCACATACATTAACTGTTATGGCTGTGTCTAAATGTCCTCTCAAAGCCTCATATAGTTACCAGTGTGGTTTTTGGAGGTGGCTGGGTCTAGGGCGTATGATGCTGGGATCAAGAATGCAGTACTAGCATTAAGGGTGTGAGTGATTCCAGCTCTAAGGGCAGATAGTCTGGATGGAATATAAAGCGACAGAAAGAAGCTGCTATTGCTGCCTGTCACAAGTCACTTGCTTGCTGCTTGCTGGTTTCTGCCTGATCTGCTTAGCCATCTCCTCTGTGATGCCCCTCTGCCTTGCCACCCTGCCTTGGAGCCAACCAACTACAGACTGCAACCACTACAGACGACAAGCCAAACAAACCTTTCCTCCTTTCATTTTGGGTGTTGAATGTTTTATTTCAGCAGTGAGAAGAGTGACTTAAATCTTCTACCTTCTTCGGTGGGAAGAAGAAAAAATTATGAAAAACATAATTAGCATTTAACAATTATTTTGCCAAGTTATGAGGAGTTAAATCTGCAAGTGCATTTTAAAGATCATGCCTTTGGAGAAGTCCTCAGAGTCACCAAATGCAGGCTTCTTGTTTCTTACCCCAGGAATCCCAAGGCCTGAGAGGTCAATGACCTGAAGGTCCCACAGAAAATTCTTTCTGTACTTTGGGTTAACTGTTCCTTTTGACTCTAAACAAAGATTGAGTCAGCCTTATCACAGGTTTTGGACTAACCCAACAGATGATGGGAAATTACTTGAATTGGACATTCTGTGTTGTTAAGCAATGTTCAGAACCGCAGGTTTGTTGTAAGTGGTCCCTAGAGCGTTACTGTTTTCTCGTGCTGGGGAAAGGAGAGAGATAAATTGGGCGGGCATCTGTTTTTGATAGTTTCCTTTTCTGACTCTGTGAGTATGCAATTTACTTGCTGTTGAAAATGGATGCCTGTTCTGTAATCAGATTCTCTCATGGAGGGGATGAAAGGCAGAATTAGGTACCTGGTGCACCTGGCCTTGAATGAATTCCCAGCTCCATCATTTGTTAGAGGAGTTACTATGGCAAATCACTGTAAACCTCTATGGTCTTTAATACCTTCATCTGTAAAATGAGCTTAATGATACCCTTGCCTACTCATCTCCCAGCATTATTAAGAAAATTATGTGAAATAATGTCATCAATTAATGAACATATCAAAAAAGATTATTGCACATGTGTTGTCTTCCAGAGCACACCAGACATAGCCACCAGAGGGCTGAGCAGAGCTATCTGTACTCTTGCTGTTGTAGAACCGATGACCACACAATCCAATCTATAATTATAGCTCATTGTGGTAAGTGCTCCAATAGGAAAATGCTACGGACAAGTAGAATGGCAGTAAAGCTCCATGAGGAAGTGACGTCCAAACCGAGTTGCAAAGGGTAAGATGCAGAGAAGCGTGGAGAGATTTCAAACAAAGCGCACGGCAGGTGCATGGGCTCTGAGGAGGGACCAATGGGGGCTGGTGGGACTGACGTGTGGGGAGAAGAGCGGAAGATGAAGGGAGTGCTGTCGTCAGGGATCAGATCGTGCTGGTTCTGCGACGAGAGAGATTTGTAAGCTTGTTAAGAATTAGATGTTAATCAAGCATCAGTGAGGTTCCAAGTAAAGCTTAAGACAACACAGTGCAGGTGCATGTGAGGGCTCAGGGAGCTTATTAGCTGTGCGTGCAGCCTTTGCTTCACTTCTGGTGTTAAATAGTGAGTGGGACACACAGTGACCTGTGTGCGACTCCTGGCTCCAGCAGCTTTTTCCTGTGTGATCTCAGGTAGTTACTTAAGATCTCTGCGCCTGTCTTTCCTCTTCTCTAAAATGTGAGGGGGAGGGTAATGGCATCTTTTCAAACAGCTCTGAACTAAATGAGTCAGTATATGAAAATTACCTTAAAGACAGGCTAGGGCATAGGAAGCACTTGGCACATGATTTTTTATTTTTATTATTTTAGAAAGGCTCTCACTGTGTAGTTTGGGCTGGCTTTGAGAATATGTACACCAGGCTGGCTTTCAACTTGCAGTGATCCTCCTGCCTCAGTCTCCTGAATGGTGGGATTACAGGAGTGTGTCACCACGCCTAGCTCACATGATTAATTATTACTATTGTTACCTCTATTTTGAGGTACTGGGGATCGAACTCAGGACCCTGCGCTTGCTAGGCAAGTGCTTATTCCACTGAGCTATATCCCCAGCCTCTATTTTGAAACTGTATCAAGTTTGACAGTAGTTTAGTTTGCAGATAAATGGAGAAAGTGCCTTTATTTGTTTGAAAATATGGGTGTGGAAAGAAAATTTAAGACTGGATCAGAAGTCTTGTCATAGGGTTAGAGGTGTAGCTCAGTGGTAAAGTGTGTGCTTAGCATGTGTAGGCCCTGGGTCCAAACACCTCCCGCCCCACATGCCATGGATTTATGATTAACTCCTAAATCTTACTTTTCTCTCTGTAATTTGGAACTCTTCCTCTGTCAATATTTTATCGCTCTCAGCCTTCACATTGTTTGCTAGTAACCTATATTAACATGTAGCAAGGGGCTCCCTGGGCATAGTTTCCTTCCCTGTCACCTGGTAGCTTCATTGAGCTCATTCAAGAGCTGAGTGCATCTGGTCTCCTTGTTGTGGAAAGAACTCAGGATTTGAAAACATTGGAACCAGGAAGAGGCTGTAGTAATGGATGTATTAAATCCATCAATTAGAATTTATTTGATTATGAAATTTTATTTCTCACTAGAGAACACTGTTCTGCCATCCTGCCGCTGCCTTTGTTTTGTGGAGTAGTCTCACTTTACTGAACAACCCAAGTCCTTTTTATTTTGTCTTGTATTTACAGTCTGCCTGATTGCATGATTGCACTCTCACTGATGGTAAAATCTAACATCACACAGAGCCGAGAATGAGAAGGGCGATTGTTTCCGTATTAATTATACCACTGCCTCTTCCCAAGTCCTCTGGTAATTGGTAGCATCTCCACATGGCCTGCTTCCTTCCTTCCTATGTGTTATATTACAACAACTTGGTGTTTGGGATCTCAAACGCACTGAACCGTGGGCAAATTGTTTCACAGCAGGGAATAATTTAAATCTCTAGAAATGAATTTTTATGTATTGTGAGACACGGGCATCAAGTAAATAAAGGAAGAGGAATGAAGTGAGCAAGTGCCCTCGTTACAGTGTTCCACCTAATCCGTGCCCTTCTGAGCAGCGGCAGGCGTGATCTCCGTGTTGGAGAGGCTGAGGCTGAGGACCTCATTAGCAGAGCTTCATTTGCTCAGAGTCCTGCAGAGGGCACAGGGAAGGCTGGGGCTGGAGCATTATCTTTGGTAACCTAGGAAATGATCCTGTGAGTTATGGAGAAGGTCCTAGACCTGGGTTGCTAATTATCTTCTCCTTGGCTGTCGTGTTAGTGATGTTGGCCAAGTACTGGTGTTAGAGATAAGTAAGGCAGGAGGCTGTTTCAAGTCCAGAAGGCTCTGGTGCCAATGTGTGCTATTCTAAATGATTTTCAAGAGATGAGAAACATTGCCCCCGGGAATCTGTGTTTGATGCACTGGGTTCCAGGGAATTTTCACTGGGCAGAGAGAAATTTGTGCCTGACCCACTGGGCTCCAGGGAATGAGCTAAAACTTCTAATCCTTCAATCTACTAATGTACAGCTTTTTCTACATGCCTGACAGCCAAAACTTCCCTGTCCTGTCCTGACCATGACTTTTGACCAAAGTGACAGAGATGATTAGGTTACATAGGACCGTAGTTGCACTGCTTCTTCAATCTGATGGACAGGTATGGAAGATGGGAATAACATATTCTCCCACCTTAGGACAAAGCCCAGGATTGTTGATCATTGAGGCAGGTGACCATTTCTTTTCTCTGCCAGAGACAGCTGTAGATACAGCCAGAACCATGGGAGGCAGGATATGCGGTGGGGTCAGTGGGATTTGTAGAGTCATTTGAACATTCACAGAGTATTGTGCAACTGGGCTGTATTGTGTCTCCGATATCACTTTACATGTGGGGAAGTTGAGGCTCAGACTAGTAAAGTGACGTGTTCAAGATCATACACCAGTTAGTGGCAAAGCATAGCCTAGAATTCTCTGTTTTGGGGGTTCTTTGCAAAGGGATTTAAGTTCTGGTTCTCAACTTTTTTATATATTTTAAAATTTTATTTTAAAGATAAAAGAATATAAACCCAAATAACACAAGAACAATAAGGAAATACAAAAATATAGAGAAGATAGTAGGGAATTGAGAATGGATGCCGTATTACATAATATTTGTTACTCAGTTATAAACCAGAATATCGCAAGAACAATGAAGGAAATACACAATTATAGAGAAGATACTAGGGAATTAACAATAGATGCTGTGTTACATAATGTTATATTTGCATTTTTACTCAGTTATAAACCAGAATGCAAAAACAATAAAGGAAATGCACAATTATAGAGCAAATATTGGGGAATTAACAATGGATGCTGTATTACCAAGTGATATCTTTGCTTTTGTTACTCAGTTATATAAATAATGGCATGTGCGATTAATTCAACAGTTTTCCTGGTTCTCAACTTTGACTTGCATATTGGAAACAGTGGAGGAAGTTTAAAACGCTAATGCCTAGGTTCCCCCCAGCGATTCTAACTTAGTTGGTGTGGAGTATGTTCTGGGCATCAGGGATGTTAAAAACTCCCAAGGTTATTCTAATTGGCAGCAGTTTCAGCACCTCAAAGGGTAGCTGGAATAGGTGTATTGCTGATGTCTGTAGTCTATTGTGAGGAACAGTCAATGCTTAAAATTTTTTCTTGACCAATTTTACAGGCTTGAATTTGGTAATTAGAATGACTGATCTGAAAACAAGCAACAGAAGAACCATTATTGAACTCCTACTATTTTGTATGGTGAAGCTCTGCATCATTTCCAATGTTTTTTAAAAGATTATTATAATATTTTTACTTGTTACTGTCTTTGATTGCTTGATCAGTCTTACATTCTCATGTTTAATGTACTGAATAACTTCGTTAAAGATAGCAGTATGTGATTTAGCAATCATTGTAAATTTCTGTTATTTTGTCTTGAGGTCATGTATTATTTTCGTTGTTTTTGTGTTGTTTTGATTTTGTCTTCATTGTTGTTTTGTCAATTTTTTAATTTTTAAAATAAAAAAAATGAGAAGAAAAAAGAACCGCACCTCTTGGATTCTCAACCCTGCCACACATTAAAATCACTGTGGGAATTTTGAAAAAGTATATGGAGTGAAGCCCCCACTCCAGCACAATCAAACCCAAAACTCTTGGAAGAAAATTAAGAGAGAATAGAGGAGGAGGAAGTATCTTTGGATGGGACTTGCCTTCCTTCATTCTCTCTTATAATCAGTAGCTTTAACTTCCATATTAGGCCTAGTGCCTTGCATTAGAACTGCCATGGTTCTCTGCTTAATTTCAGCTGCAAATAATCTTTCGGGATCTCTCATCAGTGATGTTATTACTTGTGAGAGATGTTAGGGACTAATGAGGAAGGAGGGTGGGGAATAGAGGTTCACAAGCCAAGGAGACCCTCCTGGATGCTAATATGTTTATTTCCATTAAGACACTGTCATGGTTTAACTAGGCCCCCTCCAAAATTCAGGGGCTCATATGAAGAGACAGGTCCTCTCATAGGTACATAGGCTGAAAAGGCTCCTTCCTCATTAATTGGATAAGGGCTCTTTATAAATGAGGTCTCATACAGCATCTTGATAACTTTTTCTTTTTCTTTTTTTCATCCTGTGATGATACAAGAAAGCCCACCACAGGTGCTAGTGCCTTGATCTTGGACTTCCCAGCCTCCAGGACTATGAGCGAGTAAATTTCTGCTCTTTGTAAGTGACCCAGTCTCTGGTATTCTATGACAGCAGGATAAAGGTACTGTCCATACAGTTCAGCTAGGATGATCTGAGAACTTCTTAGACAATTGTGCTGCATCCTTCGACTATTCTTATTTAATAGGTCAGCTATGGGGCTTTTGTATTTTTAAAAAGTTCTCCAGTTACAGCCAGGAGTAGGGAGAGCATTAAGGGTTACTGGATACCAGCAACGCAAGGTTGGAGTGATTGCGTCCCTGTTCATGTGGTGAGCATGGATGCCTGTGGTCAGAGAGAAGTTATTTATTCAGTGTCCCAGCAGCAGGTGGCCATATCATTCTGCTCATTTCTCTTTGGGCTTCTTTACGGAAGTTTGGAAATACAGTAATGTGTTCTTTGTGCTTCCCTCCTAACCTCTAACCACTGGGACTCACAGTCAGGGACAACAGCAACTCTTGCACTGAGGAGCTCGTCAGTGTTTGGGCGGGAGCTGCGACAATGACCACCGGAGTTCATACCTACTTTCACGGCCTCCTGGGCCTTTGCCCATTACAGATTTAGGGTTTCCATGAAAGGTTCATGTTCTGTACAGGCACGAAACCCAAGGCCTGTTAACAGAGGGAACGCAGAGGGAGTAAGAGCCAGTAGATCAGGAGGGACCTTAGAAAATAAGCTCTAAGCGTTGGTCTTTACTCTCTGGTGAGACCCTGGTGTCATCCTTGAGTCTGCTGCTTTCCCACTTTTCATAAAGGCGGCTGAGATTGCCCAGTTGTTCAGGTTAGTTTTGATCTTCTTGCATCTGGGAAAGATGACAATATGGTTTGTGGTTCTTAAGAATCACCTTGGGAAGGCATTGTGGAAAAATAGGAAGCCTAATGGAGAGGAGGAAAACACCCATGGGAACTCCCTCTGGCTTTCTATCTGCTTAGTACTATACAAAACGCAGCCAGAGGCTGGGAGCTGGCAAGCCGTTGCTCGGTCACCCTCCCACCCCCCACACTGCCGCAGAGCATAGCGGGAGGACTTTTGGTCATTGCAAGCTTGCCTTTGAAGGACACATCAGTCTCCAGCCCCTTCGTATCTCACTCATCGCTTCCCTGCCCAGGTCTCCAATACCACATACTCTTACCGTCATGTCTGTGCCACCTCACGAGTCCCAGGTAGCAGGGCCAAGGGACCGGACCATGAACTGAAATCTCTGAAACTGAGCCGGACTACCCTTTTTCCTTTATTAATTGATTTCAAGTATATTGTCACTGTGACAGAAAACTAACACTTTTTACGTAGTTGCACTCAAAATTCAGGAAAGAAAAAAACAAATTAAAAAAGGTAAAACAATTGGAAAGCACTTTCTGGTTTCTCCCATCTTGTTAACTTTGATGTTTAAAATATTTTTGTGTGTGCTGCGTTCTCTAAATTAAATTTAGATTGAGAAGATCTCTGTGGAAGGCAGTTGTGCAGTGGAAGAGGCTTCAGCCAAGGCACTCTTCATGTTTCTAAGTCCGAGTAGTCAGCAAAGCCGTAGTGCTGCAAGGAGAACGTTGGTGCCAAGCTCTGTCACTTTCCTGACCTCAGTGTCTCTCGACAGATCTAACCTATGGCCTCGGAGACAAAGACTGGGCTTCAGCACCCTCAGTGGCTGGCTCTTCGCCCACACCCAGTACATGTCTGCTGAGTGACCTTGTCTGATGTAACTGAAGGCATCACTTTGCAGATACTTCAGGTAGCTTCTAATATGCAACTTGGCTCTGTCTTTACTGCTTTCCTAGCATGACGGGGATGCTATTAAGTTGAGACGATTCATTAGTCATTGCCAGAACAGTTTTATTGGGCCGACTATTACCTGTATTTAACTTCTCAGATCCTCGTAGCATTTTATTGCTGATTATTGTTCCGCCAATCCATTCAACAGTGATAGCGTTGCATTCAGTTTAGCAGGGCTGATCTATTCAGCTAGCCACATGCCAAGGGCGCCCCAGTTAAGAACCCCAGAGAGGCCCTCTCCAATGACACTAGGGCCTTTCATTATGTGCTACTAATAGAGATCAGACAGATTTCCTTTGACATTTTCACTCAACAAGTATTGTAGACATCTGTGATTACCATTGTATAGAAAAGTTACTAGCACAGGAATAATTAAGAAAGCTTTCAAAGACCAGCATCCAGGAAATTACTGAGTTAAGAAAGGGAAGTTGACTGACAGATTTCTAGGGCTCTCATGTTACATAATTCCTCAACAGAAACCAGTTATTTAAAGTGTTCTTTTTGTCTTCATCTCCTTGAAAGAACATTATAAATTCGTCTCATCTAAACATCCACATGTAGAGAAATACATCTGTATATAAGAAAAAATATAATTGTAAGCCACATTTGTGTTGGTACAAAGCATGACACATGCTATTCTGTGAAATCAAAAGTGGATCTACATGGTAATGGTTTCAAACTCCATTAGAGGGAAAAAGTATTTCTTTTGGGAGATGGAAGGTTATGTGAAACCCCCAATATAAGATACACTAAAGAAGAATGTTTTGCATTGAATCCAGTGCTTCTCTGCTCAAAACCACACTCTGGTGCCTTCCTCATCCGCACATCCCCTGCTGTCTAGGCAGAAGCATCTTTCTGGGACACATGGGCTCTTCACAGTTTGAAGCTGTTGCTTTTTTTTTGGCTCATGCTGAGGATTGAGCTCATCCATGCTAGGCAACTGTTATACCTACTGACCTACATCTCCACAACTTTTAAAATTTTATGCTGAGTCGGGGTCTTGTCAAGTTCCTTAGCCTGGCTATGAACCTGTAGTCCTACTGCAGCCTTTTGCGTAGCTGTGGCTACAAGCTTGTGCCACCACATCTGGGTGTGGTGGTACTGAGTGGAGTTTAAAGAATCTCGAGCATGCAAATAGACTCCCTTTCTTCCCTGCAAAGACAACTGGGTAAACCTTCAGTTACCCCTCTGGCCTAACACTATTTGATAGAAGTGGTAATGGCAGACAGATATTTTAAAACATTCTATTCATTTAATCTTCGCTTTGATGCTAAGGGAGGTCGCATGTTGGGGGCCACCAACTGCTAAGCTTGTAGCTTAGATAGAATAAAAAGGGAAAAAAGAAGGAAGTGGTTCCTCTTTTGTGGAGGGGTTGTGCTCTTCGCCATTCCTTTTGGACATTGATCTCCAGTTCCTTCTACCTTCTGTGGTAGAATTTTCAGCCTTTCAGTGCAGTCTCTGGCCTTTTGACAGACTCACCCAGTTGACTCTACAGTGAGTTTCCAGGCCTGCGGACTTCAGCTGCCACAGGCTCTTCTGGATCTCCAGTGTGCAGGCAGCCATTTTGGATTCTTTGACTGCTGATCCCACGGATGTCCACTGGGACTCTTTCACTTCCCATATGTCATCCTCTCTAATAAACCCCTTGGTGTAATTATATATGTCTTTTCTATTAATCCTGTTCCTTGAGAGAGCACAAACTAATACTCTTCTAATGAAGTCAGGGAGAACAAGCTAGGAAGTATACATGCAACTGTGGTCTCAGGCCATGCACATCAGAGCCTCTAAAAGTTTGAGCAACAACATGCAGGTTTCTGGGATTCACCTTAGTCGTAAAGGAATATAGGTAGTAAATCTTGAAAATAGGATCTGCATTTTTATGAAGCTGGAGCTGATTATTATGCATGCTGAAGACGGGATGGCAGCCTTGAAGTATGCTATGAAGCAGAACACTGTACTTCCTCTCTAAAACAAACAAGGTCTCGGAGGGGTTGTGAAAATGCGATGTCCAAGATCCTAAAAACTACCAGAAGTTTTCAGTCTAGCTTGTTGCATGAGCCTGAGCAAGTATCTGAATGTGGAGCACAAAGCCAGTGATTCTTAGAATTGGTAGCCAGTTCTGTGCTGAAAATGCTGTGTACGTCTTTCTAGTTAGAAACAAGACAGCTTTATAATGTGAGCTGATTTTCGCTAATTTGGCTGTTTAGCAATAGTGAGGTCTATTTGTTAACATTGCAAACAATTCCTTGTATGCTCATTTTCTCCACAATTTTTCTACTAGGCAGTATTTTTTATTGAAATAGCTATAGGCCAAAGTCTGCCAAACTGTCCCAATTTTATTGGCATGGAGATATCAGAATAGTTATAGAAACATTTGGTACTATTCTCTAACTTTCAGCATTTCTATAAACACCCTAAATGTGAGCCGAGGAAACACTACTCTGGTGACAACATGCAAACTTCCTGCTTGGGTAAAAGAGTAGTTCTCTGTGAAATGACAGTGACACGGCACCAGATACAATGCTAGACTGTTCCCTCAGATTAGGATACTGGGTTTGCCGATTTTATTCTCCTAGTACAAGTAAGGCTGATGAAGCTATAATGATCTATTTATATCCTCAGTTCTAATTATTTCCCTTTACTTTATTAGAGAAGAATGGTTTCAAACGTTCTTTATGCTAGTAAGCAAGCCCTCTGGTTGATTTTGATAAACATACTTAAAGTTGTTACTGAAATCCTCCAGAGTCGGTTGTACTGATAAATGAATTTCAACTGTTAAATGCATGCCTTTAGACATCCACAATCTAAATGGAGTAATTTAGAGTAAATTAGCATACAACAGGTATTAGAACATAACTGTTCCTTTTTAGCTGGTAGGTATTGGTTTCAAAGTTTAGAAGCATCTTAGCAATCTGTGTAAAGTCTTGAATTAAAAGTGGAATATACTGGGTTTTCCAATCAAATTTGAGTCTTATGTGTTTTTTTTTTTTTTTTTCCGGGACCGGGGATCGAACTCGGGGCCTTAGTGCTTAGTGGCAAGCACTTACCCACTGAGCTGTACCTCCAGCCCCTTATGTGTTTTATATATGTAATATCTGAAAGAATTTTGGGGAAGCAATAACTCCATTATCTGTGTGGCTAGTCTTTCCCCTCTTCCTGCAAGGGGGCACCATCAGCTCCCGTTGAGAATCACTGTCCAAAACCATAGTCTCCAAGTCCTTTTACCTTTTGTGCTGTTAAAAATACACTAGAGTCCCATCAGGTTAAACCGAGCACCTGAAGGGCGGGGTGCAAAGTCAGGTTTGAAGCTGCTTAGCAACAGGGTCGGGAAGGGAAGCTCTGTCCAGGGCTCAGAGACCTAGGAGGTAGGTTTGAGTGGGGGCTGAGAGAGTGAGTTAGGGGAAGGGGGAAGGTGGCCTTGGCCTTCAAAATGATTCCACAGCAGGGTTACCTAGAGAGGCAAAAGAAGTGTGAGACCTCTGGTATCGGGATGGTGGACAAGATTCAGTGGGGAAGGGTCTGTGATGTAGCTCAGTGACGCAGGGCCTCACTGTCAGGTGTGAGACCCTGAGTTTGATTCCCAGTTTTAAAAGAGAAAATAGCAGGAAAAAAAAAAAGGACATAATGGGGAAGTCTAGTATGGGATTTTATATTTGTCATATCATGCAGAATGCAATATTTTCCTGCTGAGTGTTTTGTGTGTTTCTGACAGTTTGGGAGTGGGAAAGTTAAAACTCAGTGGAAGCATGCAATTAATACCAGAGGTGACTTTGAGAGTGGGTGTCTTTTAGAAATGATACAAGCATTAGTAAAGGTAGGGGACCTTCTCTTGTATGGGGACTGGTGATCTGAGAAGAATCTTGTTTATGTTTTGAACCCACCTGGTGATCCCAGGCTAAAACTAGTGACTTATTTCAGCAAATGTTTCTAGAGGGCCTGTTAATTGCTCAGCTTGGTGCTGTGGGTGACAACGTTCTGTTTACCTGTTTGATACATCACTGACCATTGCCTTTGAAGCCGATCCACAGTCCAATTCAAACCATTTGGAAAGGGATGGACCTGGAGCTGTACTTCTCAGCTTTGATTGCGGGATGGAATCCCAGGGGAGGTATTTAAAACTTTTACCTACACACAAACGCATATATTCCTAGTCCAACATTACTCTTACTGGTAACCTTCATAATTTCTTTTTCAAGCTCCAAGTGGAAGTGAAAGAAATCTAAACTTTTCCTTATTACTCCTATTTTCAGGGAGGCACTGTTTCTAAAATGTTACATTGTCTTTTGTACATAGGCAAGACGGCTTCATTGTACAGATCTCAAGCCACAGGAGCTTATCATACCTACAGGATCCCTCAGACTGAGGTGGTCTACTTATTTCTTATATCCCGGATACATGTTACAGCATCCTTGCAGCCCAATGCATTAATGCTGCCCGTGTCTTGGAATGCATTGCATGGGATTTGATGTGTATGGCTCTGCTCTAACAATAAAGTCAGTCTCCTTAAAATATATTCAGAGAAACCAATAAAAGAATATAAATGATAGGAGAACACCACCTAACCCAATTTCTAGCCATGCTTGCTGTCTGTTCTGGAATGAAGACATTAACAATGTTTGAGTCTATCTAATTTTATATGAAGAGCAGACAATCATTCCTTTGTTGTTTCTTTGTCCAGCTTTGTCCATCAGTAGTTGTATTGAGAAAAAATTCATGCTGTTTTCCTCTTTTGCTCCTAGTGCTGTTTTTGTCTTCTGTAATCAGATGAGTAATTCCAGGAATGTTCAGTTTGTTTTACGGTTGTGGCACTCCAGGAAAGCAGAGCAGCTCACCTGCCCTGATTCTAGCTGGGAGAGCTCCCAACATCTGTGTCTCTAACAAAAGACCTACAAAAGCAAAATAAATCATTTTCTCTACCTCTATTTCTCTCGCACATTAAAGGCTGATCACCTAAAGTCACGATCCTGGCTCTGAATTGGGCTGCAGCATCTGATTGGATGGCACAAAGAGAGATCAATACCTGCCACCGTAAAAAGTCAATGGAACATAAATTAGGAAAAGAATATTTTCTAACTCTGGCCCCAAGCAGTGACTGGTTGGGTGCAAGCCATACTTTTGGTCAATGAAAACCAGAAAGCAGTTTCACTTAGCAGCAGGGTAGACTGTACTAGGGTTCTGTTTTGCACTCTTTCTGCTTCTCTGTATTGATCTCCAGGTAATTAATTGAAGCATGAGGATCCCCTCTACAGTGAAGTTTACCACCAAAGTGTTATCAGAAAGTTTCTAATGGTGGATAGAGAAATAGGGGAAACTAGTTGAGGTATTAATGGCTACCAGCTCTGAGCATTGTGAGCATGTGCGATGCTTCTGGCCAGTCCCAAGACAATCTTAGCTGACATCTTTAAGAATGTTTTAGGGTTGTAGTTCAGTCTGCTGCTGAAGAGCAAACAAACTCCATCTCTAACCTTCCTTTGGCCATTACGGCTTTTTCCAACATGAGGTCCAAATTTTTACAATTCCAGAATGGAAATAATTCCTTTTATCTGATAACAAAATGCAGGGCGAAGGGATGTAGTTTAGCGGTAAAGAACTTGCCTAGAAGCCATAAGGCCCCAGCTGTGAAGAAAAGTAAAAAATAAAATAAAATCAATGCAGATTTTTCTTGGGAAAATAATTCAAGATGCCCATGAGACTAGAGGCAAACAAATCTCACCAACTCCATCAGTACTCAGCAGTTATAACTAATTACATTTTAGCATGCCTATTTCCAGTGTTTTAAATTTTCTTTGTGCTCTCTTCACATGTATCTGCATAGTAAGAATATAATATTGATAGTGTGTGGTCTTTGTGGAAACCAAAAACATCTTCTTTTCCACCATTTTTGAATTGATTGAAAATTGTCAACAGAGGTATAATGCAAATAGATGTCCAAATGTCACATTAATTACTAGTATCCAGACTGGAGGATGGTTTTATGGCTACAGGCAAGAGAACTTCTGATTCTGAGACTCGTTATTGGCAGGACCTCCTCATGCAGTCACAGGTACGCTGCACTATAGTGGTCTGTCCACGCTGGGCAGGCTCCATGCAGATTGACAGCGCCAAAAATGAAAAGAATCTAGATTCTGTGGACAGCTTACTCCATGGAAAACAAGAGGGTGGTCTATGCATATCATTTTATTTTCAAACTCAGTCTAAACTCCTTTCCTTGGGAAGATTGGGGGTAGAAGGTGAGATGTAATGCTAATAGAATTTTCTTTACCAGAAAAAAGAAAATATAAGCTCTCCAGTCTTACAGTCTGCTCTGTTTGTTTAATATAGCATATTCATCTTTATATCCTGTTCTACCATATGCCCCTTTGGTTAAATGGAAAAACAATGAAGACTGGTATAAGCTAAACAGTAGTAGAGAGGACATTTATGGCAGAGAGATAGAAGAGTCATGGAAATGGAGGGAAACCCTAGCTACTCGGCTTTCACAGCACAGGAACTAAAGCAGTGCTGGGATTATCTCTTCTCTGAGATCTCATAATGGTGGGTGTAGGAGGGCAGAACTCACTCACAGCATCCCAAATACCGTTTTCTCCCAATGTTTGATGGTTACGTGATTAATTTCAGTCATTTTCTGTCTTCCAGTACTGTGATTAAACCACTCTTCCAGCTCTGACTTTCACATGTATGTCCCAACTCCCCTTTCTTCTTTTTCAAGATGTACAACTAATACCATTCTCTTCTCTGTCTTAACTTCTCTCCAACTCCACTGCTCTGAACTGAAAATTTGTAGCCCTTCCAGTTTATGTTAAAATCTAATCCTGATGTGATGCCATTAGAAGATGGGCTTTCATGGAGTGATCAGGGCATGGAGCCTCATGAATGGGATTAGTGCCTTTATTAGGGAGTGAAGGGACCAGCGTTCTCTCCACTGTGTAAGATCACCCTGAGATAGCTCCTTTATGAACCAGGATTGGGCCTTCAGCAGAGCCTAGACCTTGTACCTTGACCTTGGACATCCCAGCTCTAGAACTGCAAGGAAAAAAGATTCATTCATTTATAAACTATCCAGTTTATGGTATTATGTTAGATTATTTAGCTTTTTTTTTTTTTTTTTTTTTCCGGTACCAGGGATCGAACTCAGGACCTTATGCTTGCCAGGCAAGCGCTTATGCCACTGAGCTATACCCCCAGCCCTGGTATTATGTTAGAGCAGTACCAGTGGACTAAAACATTTTGTCAGTGGTGCCATGGGTTAGTATCATTAAGGAAAGGAGCTCTTATAAATCTTTTGTAACCATAATTATGGTCTTCCATGTGGTGTCTGCAGGCTGATTCTGAAAACAGAAAACTAATGCAATGCTTGTGTTTTTAAGATATGTAAAATTTGTTACTTGCTAAACAAAAATGTTCTGATTATAGTTCCTTTTCTGTATTTCAGTATAAATCTTAGTCTCAAGTTAAAGAGGAATCTTCTTTTGTACTTTTCACCAATGACTCAAAATCATTCATCATTTTAGTTACACACATATAATTCATGACATCCCTGTATCAACTTTTTCATGCTTTTTAATAGCTGCATTGAGGTATGACTTACATACCATAAATTCATCCATTTAAAGTATATAATTCAATGACTGTTTAGTGAATTTATAGAGTTGTGCAAGCATCACCATATCCAGATTTAAAATATTTCAATCATCTCATAAATTCCTTTGCATTTCTTTGCACCAAATTCCTGTTTCTTCCCCTAATTCCAGGCAAGTGCTGATCTGCTTTCTGTTCTCAAATTTGCCTATTTGTACATGCCATAAAAACATCATATAATATGTAATCTTCTGTGCCTGGTTTCTTTCACTCAGCGTTTTGGAGGTCCATCCATGTTGTAGCATATCCCAGTAGTTCTATTTTTAAAAAATGACTAAGTAGTGTTTCAATGTATGGAGGTACTACATTGTATGTATACATTCACCCATTGATAGATATTTAAATTGCCCTTGTTTCTTGTCTATTATGAGCAATACTGCTTTTAAAATTTGTGTCTTTGTGTAGACAAATATTTCCATGTCTCTTGGGGAGACACATAGGAGTAGGATCATTGGGTCATATGCTAGGTTTATATTTAACATTTTAGAGAAGATACCAAACTATTCCCTGAAGTGGTCTTGCCATCTACATACCCTCCATCAAGGTGTCAACGTTGCAATTTATACTAGGTATTTTCATATTTTAGATTAAGGCCAGTCTAGTGGTTGTTCAGAGGTAACTCACTGTGGTTTAAAGTATTATTTTATGGTGACTAATGGTATTAAGAGTGAGAAGTTACTGTTTAGTGGGCATAGTATTTCCATTTTGTAAGATGAAGAGAGTTCTGTGGATGAATTGTGTATGGTTGCAGAACATTAAGAATGCATTTAATGCCTCTGAACTGTACCCTTACAATTGTTTAATAGGGTTAAATTTTACATTTTGTGTATTTCACTGTTTAAAAAAAGCACACTTTAACTACACAACATGTTAGCTATAACTAGCGAGTAAGGTTCAATGTTTCCAGTATAAAAAGACACTTAAATCAGACAGCGCAAGGTCTCAGACATTATCTCTCAGCAGTTCACTAAAAGCCTGTTGTGAAGACCTTTGGAATGTGTAGGATTTGGACAAGCCAAGGTTCCTGAGTCACTCTTTTCTGACAAGATACCGAGAGTATCAATACACATTGATAAAAATGGACTCTTCACTTTTGGATTAATAATATCCCTTAGTTATTGCGGGCTGATCAAGTTTGCAACCTCCTCAATGAGTGTATGGTGAAGACTAAATAAAAAGAGGCAAATGGAATGATTTCAAGGCTCCAGGAAGGTCAAAGCCCTCTTACAGAATTTTAGATTCTCTCAGCGCTAAGACCAAAACATTCTCTTCATGGCCCACATTTATTTGGTTATCAGAAGAAGGGAGAGGAGTACTCAAGGAGGGTAGAATTACTCAAGGACTTCCACAAATAAGATATTAAATTAATCCTTAATACAGACTAAGTTAATCCCCCCAGGAGTGAGATGCCTGAGGCTGTAGTCTTTATCTAGTTGAGATCAGATCCAAGTGCCCTTGGCTGTGATCTTGTCTTATCCTTTGAGGCTTTTCAGCATCATCCAGCTTTATAGATTTTAGCAGGGTTTAGTGACTCACAGAGGTTCACTTACAATGACTCCATCACCCATCTCCAGACAAGCAGCCTAGGCTTTGGACAGATTCACAAGTAAACATAAAAAGCCAAAAAGATAAACTCAAGTCTTTTACAGGTAAATGATCACAACTACAGAACATACTCATAAGTGAAATAAATCAGACCTGCATCTATAAGCAATGTATTGTTTCACTAGTGTAAGAACCTGAAAAATTGAATAGAAATTACGAGGTATGCTAGACATTGCAAAATGAAAGAAAACTGCTCAAAAGTAAAGAGCAACTGGGATGAGGGAAAAAACAAAAGAAAGAAGGGGAAATTATGTATATATGTATACACAGGGTAGCTAACATAGTTGTACTACTGACTTCTATCGCTTTACTTAAAGGAATAGTTAATGATTAATTATTTGGTCAGTCTTGCATGTCTCTATTTGTTTTCCTGAGAAACCACTTTGAAGATGTCAATATGTAATACAACAACCATTGCTAATTTCCTATCACTTTGTTTGTAATTCAGTATTGCTTGTACTGTTCTTATGCTATTTTGTAAATGGATGTCTGTTTGTTAACATGTTTTTGTTCTTTTATTTTTAAAATAAATTTTAAAAAATGAAAAAAATGAACAGAAAAGTTGGTTCTTTGAAAGATTAAACATGATTGACAAACCCTTTTTGAATCTTCTCAGAAAAAGGGAAGACAAGACTCAAATCCATGCACTTAGTAGTGAAAAGGATAAAATCACAACAGGCCGTGCAGAAACCTAGAATGTCACCTATACCTATTTCAAGGACTTGTATTCTAATAAGATGGAAAATGCAAAGGACAGATTCCTAGATACATATGAGTTACCAAAGCTTAATCAAGAAAGTATAAAAATTTTAAATAAACCAATATTCATCAATAAAATTGAAGATGTAAAAAAAAAAAAAACCTACCAAGAAAGAAGAACCTAGGTCCTGATGGATTCACTGCTGAATTCTACAAAAATTTTAAAGAACATCTAGTATTACTACTTCACAAGCTCTTTAATAAAATTGAAAGGGAAATAATACTCCCAAACTCACTTCTGGAAGCAAGAATTACCTGATACCAAAACCAGAGAAGGTACTAACAAAGAAAGAAAACTATAGGCCAATCTTGCTAATGAACATAAAAGCAAAAATGTTCAATAAGATGCTGGTAAACAGAATGCAGCAAATCATCAAGAAGATTATATGTGGGGCTGAGGATATAACTCAGCAGCATAGCCCATGCCTGTCAAGTGCAAAATCCTGAGTTTGATTCCTGGTACAAAAAAAAGTTTATATACCATGACCAAGAAGGAGAATTCATCCCAGGGATGCAAGGATGGTTCATCACATGCAAATCAATAAATTTAATATACCATATTGACAGCACCAAGGACAAAAGACCATACGATTGTCTCAATAGATGCAGAGAAAGCATTTGACAAAGTCCAACATTAATTAATGATAGAAACCCTATGGAAAATTGGAATAGATGCTCTTTATCTCAATCTGATAAAAGCTATCTATGACAAACCAACAGCCAACATCATACTAAATGTACAAAAACTGAGAGCTTTCACTTTAGAATCAGCAACAGGACAGGGAGATGTCCACTGTCACCACTCCTATTCAATATTGTTCTGGAAACATTAGCCAGAGCAATTAGACAAGAGAGAAAAATAAAATGAATAAAGGTAGAAAATGAAGCATTTCAATTATCATTATTTACATATGGCATGATACTTTACGTAGAAGATCCCAAAAATTTCACTAAAAGACTTCTAGATTTAATAACTAAATTTAATAACCAAATTCAATTACATAGCTGAATACAAAGTCAAGGCTCAAAAATCAATACATTCCTGTGCACAAATAACAAACTCCCTGAGAGAGATAACACCTTTGACAATAGTATCCAAAAAGTACAACACCTAGAAATCAATCTAATGGAGGAAATAAAAGACCTCTACGTTGAAAAGTACAGAACTGTTGAAAAGGAGATCAAAGGGGATATCAAAAAATGGAAAGATATCCCTTGTTCTTGGGTATGAAAAACCAACATAGGGAAAATGGCCATATTTCCAAAATTGCTATACAGATTTAATGCAATCCCAATCAAGATTCCAACAGCATTATCTCACAGAATTAGAGAAAGCAATCTTAAAATTCATTTGGAACCAGAAGAGACCTAAAATAGCAAAGGCAATCCTAGGCAACAAAGGCAAGGTAGGGGGCATCACAATACTTGACTTGAAATTATACTACAAAGCTACTATGATTTTTAAAAAATGACATGATAATAGCAAAAAACAAAAACAAAAACAAAAGCAAGACCAGGCCTGAGGACCAATGGAACAGATTAGAAGATGCAGAAATAACTCTAGACATACTTAACCACATTATCTTTGACAAAGGAGCCAAACATCTTCACGGGAAGGAGTTTAATACATGGTGCTGGAAAAGCTTGTTTTCCACATGCCAAGGATTGAAACTAGACCCCTATCTTTCACCATGCACTAAACTAAAATAAAAATTGATCAAATATCTAAATATTAAAACAGAAACATTAAATCTTCTGCAAGAGGGAATAGGTAGAGCTCTTGAAGATATTCTGTAGAGAAAGGTCTTATGAACAAAGCCATGACTGCACAGGAACTATCAAAAAGAATAAGAAACTGTGTTCTCGTCTTACTGAAAAGCTTTTGCCAGCAAGAGAAACCACCAATAGTGTGAAGAGACAACTCACAGTTTGGCAAAAGAGAAACCACCAATAGTGTGAAGAGACAACTCACAGTTTGGCAAAAGAGAAACCACCAATAGTGTGAAGAGACAACTCACAGTTTGGCAAAAAAAAAAAAAAAATCAGACCCCCCCCAAATTTCAAGACCCAACCCAAAAATGGGCATCTGAAATCAATAGACACTTCTCAGATGAAGTAGAAATGACCAATAAATATACAAAAAATGTTCAACATCATTAGTTATTTGAGAGATGCAAATTAAAACAACGCTGAGATTCCATCCCCAGAGAAAGTGGCTGTTATCAAGAAATCAACCAATAGGGGCTGGGGATATAGCTCAGTGGAATAAGCGCTTGCCTAGCAAGCGCAGGGTCCTGAGTTCGATCCCCAGTACCGCAAAAAACAAAAACAAAACAAAACAAAACAAAAAAAGAAATCAACCAATAACCTATGCTGATAGGGGTATGGGAAAAAAAGGACCCCCTCTCCACTTTTGGTGGGAGTGTAGACTGTGGAAATTGGTGTTGTAATTCCTCAAAAACCTAGGACTAGAGGTTCCATTTGTCCCAGCTCTTCCTCTTCTTGCTGTCTTTCTGAAAGAATTAAAAGCATCATACCACAGCAATATACGCACACCCATGCCTATTATCTGAGACCTTTCCATAGTGTCAGTTATCAGGGCCCCTGGCAGTATGTCCTCAATCTCCTGTCAAGCGTTACTGCACATGGTGGGAAGAAAGAACAAGAGATAAAATAGAGGTGCAGGCAGGGATCTGGGGTGACCGAATGTTTTCAGGGAATAAAAGGCCATGAGTCCCCAGAACCTTGGTATAGATTATCTCCGAGTCAAGGTCAATGGGTGAAGGGCAGTGGGAGTTTCCAGAAACAATAATGGTGATTATGGTGGGCTGGTAAGAAGAACGAAGCGTTCTTGCAAGGACAAGGACGAGACAGAAGGATGGTAAGGAAACTAGTTTCTCCAGGTGCCTTATCCCCTTTAGCAGGTCTTATCTTGCCCTGTGAGCACCACATAAGTCACTAGCCCTAGGACTCCCAGCTGTGACTGGAAAACAGTAGGGAGTTTCTGCATTCTGATCTGGGTCAAAGAAGAGGACAAGGACAAGCTTGGATGTCCCCTAGATGCAATTTATAATTTGTGGTCCCCAACAGTTTATAGCAGCACAGTTTATAATAGCTAAATCTTAGAAACAACTCAAATGTGTTTTTTTATACAATGGAGTATAAAAAAAGAAGGCTACAGTGCAAGGCTCCATCTTAGAACTAGAGAGCAGCCCTCAGCAAACACCAAACGTGTTGGCACCTTGATCTGGAATCTTTGAGTCTCCAGAAATGCAAGAGACCAACAGCTATTGTTTATAAATTGCTCACCCAATGGCATTCTATTACAGCAACACAAATGAACTAAGAAGTAGCTTTGTAGAAAGTCAGTTGACTACAAAATAAAGATTTATTACTGAAATTTTTGTTTTATTTAATTCTTTCTGCCATAAAGAAGGATAAACTTGAGGTATTTCTACTTGAATGGAAGCACTTTCAGGACGTATATACTCTGAAGCAAAATAAACTGGACACACATGTATAAATACCACATGGTTTCTCTGGTGTGAAAAATTGTAAGTGTAAAAAAGGACAATTTATAATAGATGTTGTCAAATGGGAAGAAAATGCTCAAATGGGAAGGGGAGTTAGAGATGGGGGCAGGAGAAAGGAAGGAAGGGAAAAGAAAAAGAATGATGGGAAAAGAAGGAAAATGGGAAAAAGCGTTTGCAAATAAGGAAGGAAAGAAAGAAAGAAAGGAAGGGTAGGGGAAATGGAAAAAATCAAGTTGTGTCCTGTACAGGTAAAATTCTCTGTGATGAATGTGACCATTATGTATACCTACAATGTACCAACAAACATAATTGATTAAAAAAAGAACTGATAAATTTACATAGAAAAGCAAAGAGCTGAAACATGCAAATTTCACGTACTGCAAACATGAGCTAGGGACGGGGATACAGCTGAGTGGCACAACACCTGCCTATCAAGTGCAGGTCCTGAGTTCAACTCCTGGTTAAAAAACTCTAATAAAATAGAAATTAAAAAATGAATATCCCCCCAAATGCACCAAAATTCTCTTGGAATTAAGTGCCAAATTTAGCAATGTAGCAGGATACAAAATCAACACACAAAAATCAACAGCATTCCTGTATAGCAATAATGAACCCACTGTAAAAGAAATCAGGAAAAAGTACCATTCACAAGAGCACCATAGAAAATTTAAGACTTCGGAGGTGACCTAACTAAAGAAATGAAAGACCTCTACAATTATGACTACAGTACTCTGAAAATGTAGATTGAAGAGGACATCAGAAAATGGGCTGGGGGTATAGCTCAGTGGCACAGCACTTGCCTGGCAAGCATGAGGTTGTGAATTTGATTCTTGGTACCAAACAAGAAAGAAAGATTACCAGCAACAAATAATTAAAAAAAAAATTTAGCTAGGCATGTTGGTGCATGCCTATAATCCCAGCACTTGGGAGGCTGAGGCAGGAGGATCATTGTGAATTTGAGACCAACCTGGGCTCCAAAGTGAGTTCAAGGCCAGTCTGAACTGCACAGCAAGACCCTGTCTCAAAAAAAAAAAAAAAAGAAAATGGAAAGATATCCCTTGTTACTGGATAGGCCAATAAATATGGTCAAAATGGGCATAGTTCCAAAGTTAATATACAGATTTAATGCAATCTCAATCAAAATAGCAGTAATATGCTTCACAGAATTGGACACAACAATCCTAAAATTCATATACAACTTTTATATTTGTTAACAGGCATTATTTTACATAGAAGATCTTTTTCAACCATTTTAAATTTCACTGTAAACTCACATAATGTCTATTTTAAAAATAATTACTTACAATTATTATATTTAGATAGTTCAGTTGTCCAAAAACTAAACATTGGAAGTTGATACCATAAGCTCCCTGTGTCTTTTGTTGTGACTCATAGACATTTCATACTTTCTTAGGCACAGTGTATCCCAGGTTGCTATGTACTTTCTCTACCCTAAATATGGGATCAGCCATTTCTACAAGGTGACCTGATTTCTCATAGTGGGTAGAGAATGTTTAGAAATCCAGATCTGGGTATGTTCATGCTTATAGATTTCAGTGATACTGAGCTTTTCCAGTAAATGGAGCTAGGGAAAATTTTTTAAAATTTTACTCTATTTCTACATACATTTAATATGATTGGAGATTTAAAAACATACTGGTATTTTTTTTTTTTTTTTACCATGGAATGATCTTTGTTTCTAATATTATTAATGTGCTCATTTGCCTTTTCTTATAATATGCATGAAAATTTTTAAAGTCTATTTTTGCCAACAACAAACATGCTGAGTCAGGTTTCATATTATTTCTGTAGTTCTTTTGTTCTTAGGAAAAAATATATATATTAGTAGGAATAAACAGTTTATTTTACTTGAAACAATTCTTTTCTCTGGGTGGTTATTGATTTTATACAGTAGGTTCATTTGTTTCTGTTTGTTTTCAATTTTATGGCTTCCTTTTCTCTGTGAATAAATTTAATTTTTTGAGTATATAAGACTTTTACATTATTAAGTTATTTTGTTTCAGCCATCTTCACCATGTCAGGTTTTCAATGTTGGGGCTGGGATTCTGCAAACTACATTTCTGTTTTTCCAGTTACAACTTTCAAATAGAATACTAGAAGGAGATAGCAAGACTGGAAGATTAAGAAAGAACTTATTCCTTCCTGTTTTTTTTTTTTTTTTTAAATCAGGGTGCTTTTTGTCTGCTTCTTAATCTTGTGCACATCACCCTGCCATGTATTTTCACCCAGTAGCGTGTCTTCCCATAGAAGCTGGTGAATGCAGTTTGGCCTTTTCGAGTGCAAAAGCAGCTTCCTTTGAGCTCTGAAACCCACCACTGGAGATGTGACTTTCTCTCAAAGTTCTGGTTTTGGCTCAGCAGAGTTCTTCCTAATTTTATCACTTTCTAAATTCAGTAATTGCCGTGGTTTCTTGTTATTTGCTCTCTCAAGGCGGTAATGATTCCTGCCATTCTGATAACTCAGTGTTCTCTTTTTACCTTTTCAGTTACCTAATTATATTAGTCCCATATAATTACTAAAATGAAATACCTGACGCAGGATAACTTTATAAAGAGAAGAAGTTTATTTAGTTCACAGTTCTAGAGGTCAAAAGTTCCAACAGCATGGCACAAGGTCTGTTGAGTGGTACCTCCTTTAGCTGTCACCTCATGGCAGATGGCAATGTAGGTGTATGCCTGGAGGAATAAATTACACTGTAAAACAGGAAGCCCAAGAGACTATGTGGGGCCGGTTTCAAGCTCTTACAACAACCTTCTCATGAGAACTATGAGGGTCCCACGAGAAATAAAGTAACCCCTCCTAAGAGCATGACTCCAATGATGTGAAGACTTCCCATTGGACTCTACCTCAAAGGTTCCTCACCAACTCCCAGTGCCACCATGCTGAGACCAAGCTTCCAACACAGGCACCTTAGGGAGAAGATGATATCCAAACCACAGCACTGGTTAACAACTTTTTTTACCAGTTCACAATGTTTTATATTAAATTCTTTCTGTTCCAGTAATGGTGTATGTGGTGGTTAACTGACTAATTGCCAACACTCACAGGGGAATGCCCGGATGAGTTTAATCAGCATGGTTCTGGGAGTGGAAGACCTACTTGAGGAGGCATGTTGTCAGTAGGGTATAAAAGGAGAATGGGATGAAAGGATTTAAGCTGGTCTTCTTTGGGGGAACATAGTTGCAACAACAATGTTCTTTGTGAACCAGCCTCTGAAGTCACACTGTCAGTTCTACAATACCCTACTAGATACATGGGTCAGCCTCAGTCACTGTGGGAGGGAACTACACAGGGGTATGAGTGCCAAGAAGCATCACTGAGGTCCATATATTGATAGATAAATATATGGATGGGTACCATATGTTGATAGATAAAATGCAGGTGGTAGATGCGAAAAGAAATAGACAATATAGAAGTTCTGACTATGGCAGCTTTCAGCTAAGGTAAGGGAGGATCCATATGCACAAAAAGCTGAATTACTATTCTGTAGCATTAAGAAAATAAGATATGGTTAGAATTCTTTAGGAAATGAATGTAAATACTTACTCGATTGGTTAAACTATAGCTCAATACTTATTCAACAAATACAGTGTAACTGTGCTAGATAGGGAACTAGGCAAATTTACTCAATGACCACAATAGTATTGCATTTTTATTTAGTATTGCATTATAATTTATACTTTACAGATGAAGAAACATAAGAGAGATTAAGTAACCAATCAGCTACTTAACTCAGGGCAGAGCAGAGCTTTGACATCGGTCTTTGCTATTCTGTGTTGTCTCCCACCAACAACTTTAGAAAAGGCCAAGGTGAGTCTTATACCTGATGATCTACTGAGAACAGATACCTTGGACCTGATTTCCAGTGTCCTCACCATCCTAATGGGGAATTAGTGGGGCATTTCTGAGGATACGGGAAGAATTGGGCTGTAAGCACAGGCAATGATATCTGTTTCTGAGAAAGAGGAAATTTTCTGTTGTCAGCAGCCTTTGATTGCTTTAAGGCTACAAATAAGGTTGGTTCTTATTCCACCTTGCGGAGGGAGAACATCACTGGTGTTGCATTGAAACAATCCCCTGCTTCCTATTTCCCCAGAAGGAGAAATATACTTTCAGTAAATTACATGATATATATTTATGTTATTTGTTAAGGCAAAACTTCTCATTTGCCAGGTAGTGTTTCATTGGCTTGAGAGTCACTACTGAACACTGAAGTAGTATCTTTCAAAGAGCAATATTTATCTACTTAAAGCTCTGTGGGTAGTTGCATAGACCTTTCTAGTGCTGATTCAATAGAATAAACACAGTGTTGATAGGCATGAAACTATCATATAACATTCTAGTGGCTCAGAATGTCAGGTTCAACTGGGTGGAATTCACCAGAGATCAGCTTTCAGACTTCTATTAGTATCGATCTTGAGTTTTCAAACATTCAGAAGTGGGGTGGAATCCTTCACAAGTGAGTATAGTTGTGACCCGCTCAAAAGATTTTTGAAGAGATTTGCCATTGAAGGGCTATAGGGAGCTAGACTGGCTGGGTAACACTATCTTTATTGCAATTTTTTTCCAGTGGCATTGTACCAGCATTACTACTGCCATCTTTGATTGGGACTGTTTTTCCTTCCCTCCAGTTGTTATAGGAATGGGAAATAGCATTGTGAGTTACCTTACATTATAATATCAGGTAGTTTGGTTATCTGTAAATGACTACTTAATCAGAGAGAGAGAGGCAGGAGAGAGAGAGAGAGAGACAGACAGACAGACAGACTAGTTTTGTTTTAAAATAGTGAAACTGGTCTTCACTTAGTCTGTTATAGATGTTTTTCCTGACCATCCTATTCTCTATTAAACATTTTGTTTTTTGCTTTACCATCTACCCTCATCTGTACTAGTTTGTACCTATTTATCACGCACTCTTTCCAGTGGGATGTAGGCTGTGTCATCATGGATACCCCATCTCTCTCTCCCCAGGACCAAGCCCAGTTCCTGAAACCTAAATAAAGCCCCAAATAGTTATTTGTTCAGTGAAATAGTAATGATGTATAAAACATCCAAGGTTAGACTAGCAGTGTTGCTGCTGTGCCCAGATCTCCTCCCCATTACCAGCTCAGCGCATACCTCTCTTCTTCAACCACACTTAATTGCCTATGGCCTTCTTATTTATTTCACCACTGAATTTTGCTTGCTATGTGAGAAAAGGCTGGTAGTGCCTGGGAAGAGCAGCTTCCAGCAATGAGTGACTGGAGAAGGTGTACCAATACCACAGCTCCCTTGTCCCTTGAGTGGTGATAAATTGGTTTGGCCTAAAGCTTCCTCTCTGTATATTTTGGTCCATATGTATGGTCCAATCTGTCTCTGTACATAGTGAACTATAATTTAAGTGGATATGTAAACAGACTGTGCTCTATTAGTGGTTCAGTCAAGGGGTCAACTAATGGAACTATGTTCAAATAAGATAGGGAGGACCTGTAACCCATTGTGCTATCTCTGAAGCTCTTACTTTTCCTGTATGTTACTCTCTTTGTGCTGCTTATAAATGTAACTTGCTCATGTGATGAAGACATGTGGAATAATTTTTGGTGCAGCCTGTTGCCTCATCACAAATATAGTCAATTTAAAACTTGAAAGGCTGAATTTGTTGTAACTTTCTCTTTTTACCGTGGGATAACTCAGGCATTGTTTTTTTTTTTTTTTTTTTTTTTTTTTTTTTTTTTTTTTTTTTACAGTGCCTGTAGGGCTACTCCAGAAGAAAATCTTCATCTCTCCATGTGCTGGCTGCTTTGACGCCTCACCCTTTATTAGCTGCTTTCTGTTCTTACATTGTTTCACTTTCCAATTCACCTACATAGTTCCAAGTTACTTCTTACATAAACCCTATGCCTTTGAATCCACGTTTTGGGGTCTGCTTCTGGAGAACCCAAACAAAGACAGATGGGGAAATCATTCACAAAAGTGAGGGACCAGACCCATCTATTTTGAAATGAAGGTAGACTGGAAAAAAATGTCATTTCCTTTCCTAAAAGCATAGTTTCCATTATATCCTTTGATTAGTTTGTATACTAAAATAATGCAAACTTTAACATATTTTATTGCATTCTTGTTCTATTTTCACAACTTTAGGGTATTTTTTTTGTATTTGGAATCAAACTCAGGACCTTGAAGTTGCCAGGCAAGTGCTGTGCCACTGAGCTATAACCCCGGCCTCAATTTTAGCTTTTAGTATATAGTGCATTTACAGACCATTATCAGGACAATAGGAACCATGAAACTTGTGAGTCATCATGCAAAAATATGGTTAACAATTAAATAGCCAGGTGTACGGCACTTTATGAAAAGCAGTGAGGTCGTTTTGATAGATCCAAAGTTGAACTGAATATTTGTGCTTCTCTCTCAAGAGCTTAAGAGCTGGTAATGGAGAGAAGTACATAGAAGTTAAAGTGAGCTGAAAGGAACGTATGGTGGAATTTCAGAGTAGTGAAATAAATACTGGAAAGGAATTATATGAGCCTTTCTGGAGATGGGACTCAATGGATGGGTAATTTTGTGGACAAAACAGTAATGTCAAAAATAGAAAATATGGGAATAGGATGGGCAAGCAGCTATGTTGCTGGCTATTTTAGGGTGACACTGCTTCTGAATTCCTTCAAGTAGACAAGCTAGCAGGAGCATGTATCTCTACCCCTTCCTTAAATTTGTCTTATACCATAGGTTTCTTCTTCGTGTTCCCCTACTCTATATTTTTATTGTATTTATTCCATAGTGAAAAACTTGAAAGATTGATATCAACATATTTGTTCATTTATTCTATTTCATAAGATACACAAATATCAATACCAACATAACTACTATATAACAAACTTATGAAGCAAAGTTTGAGGGTTTTTTTTGCAATTGATATGGTACTTACAATATATCTCATGGAGGGTGATGTTAATATACTGGGTTCAAGATTTACTTGAATTAATTATTTGTAAACAGTGTGATATCAGTTTGATAAACAATTTGTTTAAGTTAAATTTCATAGTTAATTCTATCCTTTTGGAGTAAATTTTAGGTTTGAAATATATAGAATATTAACATGATTCAAAAGTAAAAGTGATGGAACTTTCAGGAAGATGGCAGAATGATGAGCAGCAGAGAAATAGCATCTCTGAGATTCAGAGTCTTGATGGTGGAATATAGAAATGTGAGGGAGACAGGGAGAGAAGTAGTTCCCCAGGGCCTGGGAAGAATCTGAAGTGAAAATTGGAGCCCATGGGAGAGTGAAGAGAGTGACCTCAACACAGAAATGGGAGGTGGCAAATGGTGCTTTCTCCCAGAGAACTGGCATATGGGAAAGGAAGGGTGCCGTGAACCTGTAGAGATGTGATGACTAGTGGTGACTCCAGAGGCCACTACAGAGAAACACACCAGTGGAATGAGGCAGAGGATGCTGCAAACTTCAGTGGGTTGTGTTATCCCAGTTCAGACCCCAGGAGAGGGCAATTGACCAGTAGCTATTTTGGAAAGGGGCCAACTGAATTCAGAAATCAGAACAGCTGTGAGTTGGCTCCATCTAGCAGATCCCAGTGTCAGGATGAGACACAGTTGAGTGAAAGCCATCAAGAAGCTGAGATTGAGCTGGAAAAAGGCACCCAAAGTGTGTGGGCTAAACAACTCATGTTCCAGCCTCAGAGCCCAAAACCAGAAGCAGCCTGAACTTCAGTGGAATTTGGGCACAGGCTTGCTGGGATTATCTGCCACCCTGCCGTAACTCCACAGCTGCCTTGCTGGGATCAGTCAACATAAATCTGGCCTCTGTTTGCCCCATCTTTCTACCAGTGATAGCAGAGACACACCCAGAAGTGGACATTTTTAATTAAAAAATTTCTTTTCCTTTTTTGTTACTTTTTTTGTCTTTTCCTTAATTGCTTGTTTTTGTTTTTATGTAAGTGTGGACATTATTCCCAGTTTTCTTGTTTTGTTCGTTGTGCTCTTCCATTCTTCTTGCTGTTTCTTCCTTCTTTCTTTCCTGCCTCTATTCTTCACCAGTTTTCCCAAAGTCCGTATAATCTTCTTTTGTCCTCCAACTTTGTTCTAATCTCTTTCTCTTCTTCTATTTCCCCATTTCCCCCACCAATCCCTTTATTTTTTATTTTTTTAAATTTTTTAAATTTTTAAAAAAATTTTATTTTAAAGACAAAAGAATGGAGACATATGAACCAGAAAAGCCATAAACAATACAGAAAATACAAAGTTATACAGAATATAGTAGGGAATTAGAACTGGATGTTGTATTACATAGTTATCTTCACATTAGTTAACACAAAAACATTAAAGGAAATACCAAATTATAGAGAAGATAGTAGGGAA
>PVLD010015942.1:0-46743 GCA_004027595.1 Dinomys branickii | reverse complement strand
GGAGTTATTTCTATAGCTGTTCTTGGGATTGTGGTCTCTTTTTTCTCTGTCTAGAATATCTTTTAGTGCTTTTTCCAATGCTGGTTTGGCACTCATGAAGTTCTTCAGTTGTTCTTTGTCATGGAAATATTTTATTTCTCCATTGAATTTGAGGGATAATTTTGCAGGATACATCAGTCTGGGTTGGAAGTTGTTTTGTTTCAGAATCTGTAGTATCTCACTCCAAGCTCTTCTTGATTTCATGGTTTCCATTGAGAAATCTGCTGTGATTCTGATGGGCTTTCCTTTATAGGTGATCTGTTTCATTTCTCTAGCAGCTTTTAATATTGTGTTCTTTTGCTGGATATCTGCGATCTTGACTATTATATGCCTGTGTGTGTTTTTCTTTGGGTTATGGATCATTGGGGGTTCTATATGCCTCGCTTAACTGAACTTCAGTATCTTTTACCTTGTTTGGGAAATTTTCTGCTATTATTTCATCAAATATTCCTTTTATATCCTTTGTGAGATCTCCTGCTGTTTCACACACTCCTATAATTCGAATATTGTTACATTTTGCTTCATCTTGCAGCTGTTGGATTGAGTTTTCTTTTGTCTTTTGATGATATCATGAGATTCTTCTTTTCATGCTCATAAGCTGCCATGCTATCTTCAAGTTCTGAAATTCTATCTTCGGTTTCATTTAAACGTTTTTTCATGCTTTCAGCATTAGTTTTCAAATCCTGGCATTCTCTTTGGACCTGTTTCATTCTTGGTAATTCATTCCTAAATTGCTCTTGTAACGTTTCCATTTGTTTCCTATTTTCTTCTAGTCTTTTGTCTATATCTTCTCTATGTGCACGGAACATTTCTTCCATCATTGTTTTCAGCTCATTTTTTGTCTGAGAAATCATTGTGGTTATGTGGCTTATTTCTGCTTTAAGCTCTTTTATGGCCAGTTGGAGTTGTTTCATTTCGGATGCAATCGTTTCATAACTTGCAGGTATGTGATTTCCTGGTTCCTCTGTATCCTCATTCAAAACTTGTTCTGGGTGGGGTTGAGTTTTGAGACTGCGTTTTGTTCCTGTTTTCCCATTTTTGGGTATCAGATTCAAAATGTGGAGCTATAAATTCCCCTGGCAGTTCAGCAGGCAAAGGTCTGCTGCAGAGGCTGCTCCAATGATTCCTTCTCTTTGGGAGAATGTCCCTTAAGCTGTCTGCTGAGATTTCTGCTTCTACTGCCTACCCGGAGACCTGGCTGGGGTGTATAAACAGGTCACCGCCCCAGGCGTCTTGCAGACAGGCCACTCAGGTGTTCCTCCCTGGGTGGAGCTCCTTCACCCCTCACAAATCCCCTAGGGGCGCCTAGCTAGCTCTTCCTACCTGGGAGATCCCGCAGTCCTTAAAGCTGCTTTGATGTCACTTGCTGGGCAGAGCTTCTTCCCGACTCAGGAAAAACTGTTTAGGGTGCCCACTCAACTCACCCTGGGATCCTGCAGGCAGGAATGCGGTTCAGATGTATCTCCGTGGATCGAGCTTTTTCCTAACTCAGAAATCCCGCCGATCGCAGCCGCTCCAGTTCGCGCAGCGCCGGCTGCGGGGGTGGGGCTCTGAGCGGGATCCCGGAACGTTGCCCAGATTGGCACAATCTGTCCCAGTAGCTCGTTCTCTGAGTTTCCTCTGCTCCACTGCCTCCAACAAATCCTCGTTACAACCGTCTCTGAGCCGATCGGGTTCAGGAGCTGGAGGCTTTCCTCCTGCCGCAATCGCTCTCTCGGCTGTACGCAATTTGAGCCGAGCTGCGGCCAAAGTGCCTCACCAATCTCTCGGGCGCCCAGCTCTCAGGATCCGCCCACTTCTCGCCGCCCAGCTTGTCCAGCCGGCCCTTTAATGCTCAGGCCGTGGAGAGCTGCCCGATCAGTTGGAATTTTGCATCCACGGACCAGGCACCCACGCGCAAAGGATCGGTCTCTGGGAGAGATTCCCTCTGCCGCTCACCTGGTCGCCATCTTTTTTCTATACATTTTCATCAAGTGTAATATCATTAAAAATTTAGGCTCATATGAAAAAAATGAATGACTAAACATTTGCAAACAAATTTCTAAAAATGTACTTTTGAGGGAGATTTGCACCATTAGAAAATAAAACATACCATGTTGCTATATTAATTAAAATAGATTAGTACTGGCATTATACTAATAAAATAATAAAAGATTATTGAAAACTTAACAAGTGAACTCATGTACACATAATATTTGATGTGTAATTTTTAAAAGTGACTTTTCAGACCAGGGGGAAAAGAATGAATTAATTAAAACTACAGAGACAGTTTGAAAAAATAGATAAGAAATACAAGATTTCTACTTTTACTATTCAAGAAAATAAATCCAAGATAGTTTAGCATTAAATTCAAAATGAAATAATTTCTGTAATAAACCTAAAAGAAGGCTTTTCTCATGAAGATAAAGGAAGAATCGATCCCCCACAAAGAAAGATAGTAAAGTGGATAAATAGATAAAATAAGATAGTTCCTCTATGGAAATACTAAAAGTTTTGCCAAAACTAAAAAGCCACAACATATTGGAAGAAAAATTATAAAATATATGAAAAAGAACAGTTAAGTTTCATAATATGCAAAGAATGACTATAGTCAACAAAATTAGTACCATGACAGAAAATAGGCTAAGTATATAAACAACAAATTCACAAAACTCATAAATGAAAAAGGAGCAAAGAGATGCACATAGTAAATAGCCATCAATAAACGTTATTCCATTAGTACCCCCAGAAATACTAACTATACAGTAATATGATTCCTATTCAGCATGGGTAAATTTTGTAAGGAGATAATCCTAAGTAAAAATATTTAACTACTTCACAAAACAATCTTTATAGTTTGTATGTCATTTAGTTTAATTATAACAAAACCATCTAGGTCAAAGTTATGGACTTAAGTGTACTGAGAAAATTTCATTTTGTAAAGCAAATATAACAATGTCTTCAGTAGTACTGTCACGACTCATAACAACAGTGAGTAGATAATTTTTGGAATACCATAGGAAAGTTTTTTGTCCTTTTCAGTAAATACACTAATCAGAAAATTCACTGTGTCAAGGTAAAAAATGCTAAGGAAACTACACGTATCTAATGTTTGTTAGGTTTGTATTGACTAATCCCAACTATCTTCTTTCATTCAAAATCCTCATTAGTTATCAATACGGTTTATGATTTATAAGGTTTTTATTTGAACCATGGCTAAACAAAATATTCACTTCATAATATTCAGTGTCTTAAGCTGAGTGCCTGGATTACAGGCTCATACCTGTAATCCCAGCACTCAGGAGGCTGAGGAAGATTGTTGTGCGTTCGAGACAAGCCTGGGCTACAAAGTGAGATCAAGGCCAGCCTGAACTGCATAGAGACCTGTCTCAAAAAGAAAAAAAAATAAAATTCAGTGGCTTTACCTCTGACTGACATGAATGCAATGAACCCAATTATTAAATACAGTTTCATACAGAAAAAAAAAAAAACTTTCTGTAGAAATTAAAGGTGAAGTTTTAAAAGATCTTTGGAAATGACTAAAAAATCTCCAAAGACTTCAGATTTATTCAGTTCAGCCTTGTCTTTTTGAACATAATATAGTGCCTTTTCTGGTGCTCAATTTTCTACTCTTCTTCCCTTAACTCAAAATTTAATTTTTATTGTTGTTTTTCCTAGGAGAAGGTGGACATTCTTACCTCAAGGAATGGCTATGGTGGGCAGGATTACTGTCAAGTAAGTTCTTAATAGTGCGAATAGAGTTTGCTTATAAAATGGTAAATGTATTGCATGGAATTTTTTAACATTAATTTTCTGTAAGAATAGAATTTAAGTCTAGGCTGGGTATATAGCTCAGTGGCCATAAGCGCCTGCCTAGCAAGCAGAAGGTCTTGGGTTTGATTCCTGGTTAAAAAAAGAAAAAAATTGCATTCTTTCCTTCTGCAATCTTGCATGCTCAATACTGTCATGGAATGTAATGGAAAAAGTTGGTGTTGATATACTGTATTTCATCACAAGCTCCTCATATTTTCTTTCCTGTAAGCATTGAGGAAGTGCTCTCCTCCTGTATTTCCCAAACACCTAATTTGAAACTATGACTACCCTAACTACATATTTTCTCTGGAAAGGGTACAGTTTTCTTGCCAAGACCAAACATGAATAAATCCAAGGGATTCTCTGGCTGTTAACACTGGAAAATACAGGAAAAAGAAAGTTGTCTGCCCTCTCTCCTCCCAGACTTGCTTTCAGGGTTAAGGAAGACTTTGCAGGTTAGAAAGCACTTTCTTCGTGCTTTGTGCGATGTCCATACAAAGGCAGTGCTGTCTCTCTCAGCCAGTTCTGCTGGTTTCACTTTCCTGCTGTCCTTTTCTGAAGTTTTTCAAGTCCCGAGTCTGAAACTTCCAAAGAAAAGGCATCATAAATTTAATTTCTCACCACTTGCAAGTCATTTTCCCCTGCAGTCAGAAGTGTTAAAGCTTCCACAAACAAACAACAAGCCTGGCATGGTGGTGCACACCTGTAATCCCAGCACTCAGGAGGCTGAGGCAGTAGTGTCACTGTCAGTCTGAGGCCAGGCTGGGCTATAAAGTGAGTTCAAGCAAGACCTTGTCTCAAAAAACAAAACAAAACAAAACAACAAAAAACCGGAAACAAATAACGTATTTCAGTATATGTGAGCTCTTATTGTAAGAAGGAAGTTGGGTACCTTTTGCTTAATAAACAGTAGACTGTAAAAGGATGATGGATGGAAATAATTTAAGTTTATATAGGCTTTTCAGTCTAAAGATACTTTCACATCCACTTTTTAACTTCATTTGAATAAAACAGCAAGAACTGTACTGGGAAGATTCGAGACAGATACTGAGTGATTCTCTTTTTCCTCTCTTTCATCTCCTTACCCTCTACTACTACTTTAAAATGAAAATATTACAAGAACATTTTATGGCTACATTTACAATTTTATTTTCACTGTGTAAAAAAGCTTCTTCCAGTATTGTTAAACTACACATTAGAGCATTATCTAGTGACAAATATACAGTATTTAATCATGAGTTCACTGTTGTACTACAATACCAATTCTTAATTAGTCTCCTAATCTTTCTGTTGTCAGTTTTAGATTCATTTTATGGTATTTTCTTAATGCCAGTACCCCTGTAGATTTGGGGAGTTGACAAAGTGGCCAAACAAAATGGAGTCCTTTTTTCTCTCTTCAATAAAGTATTTCCTTGGTGTAGTTTGCCAGCATGAAACGCTGCATTCCTTGGGCAAGTGTCCAGTTGTGATCTGTGAAACAATTTGGCTCCCATACAATGGCCCAGTTCTTAGAAGGATTTCCCTCACTCTAATGTCTAGAGTTTCTCAATACAAATAAGATTACATTCAGAAAGGAACCCATCATGATGATTTTACAATAGCTGCTTGGATCTTCTTGAGTGGCACAGATACTGTTACTTAGCTGTAGCTCATCTGCAATTCAGAATGTTACTGATGTTACAGGGATTCCTGGCCATCTCCCACCTAGACATCAGATATCTACAGTGTTCCCACAAATTCCTTATTGCTGTTAATTTGCAAGACAATAGGTATTCTTGAGGAAACAGAATAGTTCCTTGCTTACTCTAAAGCTATCTCTACTCAGTTTTATTGGTGACAAATATGTTTTTACGATCAAAGTAACTAAAATGTCTCTTGAAAGTCATTTCAAATGTCTTTTCATCAATCTGTATTATCTGTTATATCACCAGGTAATTATGGCTTATCTGAAACTCTTAATGCCATTTCTCTCCCACCTTCTATTTTTAAAAAGGTTAAATGATTTGTCCACTGTTCATCAATAGTACATAACAGCTGACACCACAGCTTAAAGGAGAAGAAATATATTTCGCTTACAGTTTCAGAGGGATCTATCTGTGATTACCTGGCTCCACAGCAGAAACACCGTCACAGAAAGGCTCGGCAAGGGCAAGCTGTTCAGGGAAGCGGAGCGCCCCAGGGGAGTGGTGTTGCCGTGGAGAGCCATATCTCCCAAAGCGCACCCTCAGTGACCCAGGTCCAACCGAGCCCCACATTCGGCAGCACACTCAGCTATAAGTATTCATGGATTCGTCCACTGAGGAGGGCAATGCTCCCATGACCCAATCACCTCTCTAAAAATCTCGTAATCCAATCAAGTTCACAATTAAGATTACCTGGCACATTATTCTTTTTAGTGTCATTGAGGTAAAGTCCATAGCTTTGCAGGGGTCATTTGGTTTTCTCTTCCAATAAGTAAATTAATCATGTACATTAATACTTCTGTTTGCCTTCTAGTGGGAGCCGGAGAGGCTGCAAATTTTGCAGCGTATGCCTTTGCACCTGCCACCTTGGTTACCCCGCTTGGTGCCTTGAGTGTTCTCATAAGGTAGGTGAGCAATAAAGGAGTGTGGCTTCTCTAGGTATTTTAATGTCATGGTACATTTAAACTATAGGAAATATATTGCTACCGTGGTTCCCTGAAAATAAGACCTAGCTGGAAAATCATTAGTCTTGAAAACTGCAAATCAAAAATGCTAGCCCCAAGCAACCTATCCTTGGCTTACCTTACAGAGTAGCCACTGAGCAAAAAAGAACAGTAACGGCAGGTAGGGCAAGGAAAGGGTGATCAAGGCTGACAGTTTTCAATCTCTAATTTTCAAGGCTGATTATTTTCTGGTTAAAAAGTTGACACCAATCTGAGATCTGACAGCAGAGAAGACCCAAAATTATTCTGAGACTCCTGAAAAGCTTTGGATTGGTCACTGAACCTTAGTTGCTCCTCTGTAAAACGGGGAAAGAAGTTTTCTTTTTCCCTTGGACTAGTGAGGTGGCTTAGTGGTAGAACACTTGCCCAGACTATTAAAAAATTGCAGTAGAAATGGGAAGTCAAAAATTATTTGTAAACACGGAGACAGTAAATGTGGTTTCCTGCGGTCATAAAGTAATTATGTGTTATATTTGGGACTCGGTGAGCCCTAGCAGAGTTTTATTTTTGTTTATATATCTCTCACTTGAATAAATTGCCAGGGTCCTTTTAATTCCTTCTGTGATCACAGTGATTGATGACTGTAGTTATCAGAGAAGTTTAAAAAGCAGTGTTTGGACTAAATTTCAGTTCTCATTAAAATTCTTAAATTGTCTGCTGGATACTTCTGTTTGAATCCCCAGTAGTTTCTTTTAGTACAGGAAGACTATTAAAATTAGCATGTGGATCATCGTATGTGGATCTGATTTTTCCAAACTAGTGTGTGCTGTGATCCCAGATGGATGTGGCAGTGAGGCCGTGAACTCCTACTTGGCAGCTAAGCTACCATTCTGTCTGTCTCATTCCCATTAGCCCCAGCCTGTACTAGAAAGCTTGTGATTGCGCCCACTCACTCCCATTTATCCTCACTGTAAGGTTTTTTCCTGAGAGTTAAAGAAGTTAACACACATAAAGCACACAGAGCTCTTGCAATGAATAGATAATATAGTAATGGTCTTAGTGTTCGCTAAAGCTACAATCCCACAGTGGCCACATGAGGACAATTCTAGGAAAGCCCCTGGTGATTGCTCCTCATCTCAGGGGTGAATGGGCACCACTGTTTGCATGACTGGGGGTGTCAGAGCGTGCAAGGAAGGAGGCGGGCATCCAGAAACACCAGCAGCGGGTCCGTGAGTCCCACTGCTATTTTGTTTTGATTGCTTTGCTTTGCTTTGTTTTGTTTCGCTTTTTGGAGTGGCATCTTACTATAACGTCCAGGCCGGCCTGGAGCTCGCAGTGACCTCTGGCCTCACCTCTGCGTGCTGGAGTTACGGGCATGCGCCGCGAGGTCTGGCTCCGCTGCTTTTCTCTGACAGGGCTGAATGTCATGGCGAGGAGCATGGAGCAAAGCAGCTCTCCTTGTGGCTGCCTGGGAAACAGCCAGCGGGAGGGCACCAGGGACAAAACATACCCTTCAAGGACATGGTCCTAGTGACATTTTTCCTACAAGCAGGCCCTGCCTCGTGCAGTTTCCCCTACCTCCCAGCAGCGCATTTGAGCTAAGAACCTGTGGATGCGTTGGTCCACTGGTGAGGTTATAGCCGCATAATCCAATTGCTTCTCAAAGGCCCCACCTCCTGGACAGTATTGCGCTGGGAACTAAGCCTTCAGCCAATGGGTGTGGGGGGACTATTTCAGATCTGAACAGTAACACGTACTCCACGAGTGCCAGTGCATGACAGCCAGAGGACCGGGAACACGGTGTGTGAGAATACAAGGGCAGTAGCAGGTGGTAGGAAAGTATTCCAGTATTGTGATAATGTGTTAGTGAGCTGATACGTGCCAGCCACCTATCACCCCTGAGCGGAGTAAATCTTCTTCAGGTATGTGTCATTCTTTTTGAAACTTTTATGGGCATATATTCTAAATGTATAGATTGAGCACCCATAACCTGAGAATTTTGAAATTTGAAAATTTTGGAGTGTGGCTATAATAGCACAAGTGAAAAATTTCACACTTCCATATCTGACTCAGATTGCAGTAAAACAGGCATGCTAAAAAATATTGCATAAACCTACCTGCAGCTATGTATATAAGGTGTGCAGGAAATATAAATGAATTATGGGTTTAGATTTGGGTTCCTTCCCCCAAGATGTCTCATTATGTATATGTGAATATTCCTAAAATCAGAAAAAGCTAAAATCTGAAATACTTCTGGTCCCAAGTCTTTCAGATAAGGGATATTTTTTGTATCATGCCAGTAAGGTGCAAAAAATATTTTGTTTGCTTGGTTTCATAGGAGAAGTGGGACAGAATGAACAGAGCCTCTTAGGAGGTCTTGGGAAAATGACAGGCGTGTTAGATGTCTGTGATAGCTCTTCAGATGTAAAAGCAGCGAGCCAGGGGTGCTTAGCCATCATTCTGAGTATACGGCTCACTCAGGCTTTTCAGCGTCGTGCAGCGTATTCAGGTCAGCTCACTGGGATACCACAGTATGACTTCTGAGCTGCTGTGAAATCAATAGGTATTTGACCCATAATGACTTTATTTTTTCTGTCTCCCCACAGTGCAATATTGTCTTCCTATTTTTTAAAAGAGCACTTGAACATTCATGGGAAAATAGGCTGCATGTTAAGTATACTGGGGTCAACGGTGATGGTTATCCATGCCCCACAAGAAGAGGAAGTCACTTCTTTGCATGAAATGGAAATGAAATTGAGAGACCCAGGTCTGTGAGTCAGCCTAAATAAACATTCAAATTCTACTCCTCTTTCTCTCCTAATCAAGTGATAGTTGCAATAATATAGCAATAGGACTTGTACAAGCCTAACTGCAGGTTGTGAGACACATTAAGATTTGTTTATTACAAGTCTTCTGAAAAAGTAAGAAAGTTTTTGTGTCCATGCTGTCCTACTATGTAATGAGAGGAAGAGATGGGTCTAGGAGAGGCATAAGATTTATGATCAATTTTTTGGCTCATCACCCGAAATAAAAATTAAAATGGCAGTACCTGTCTGACCTAATAATACTGGCAAGATTCAAATGATGTATTTGTGAAAACTTTTTATAAAATGAAAACTGCAATATAATATTACTGTTTTTAATTTAATTTTCTATTTCTAAAGCCTCTATGCTCTTAAATTCATGACTAACAAAATTTCAGAAAGGCCCAATCCTTTCTGAAAATTAACATTTTCCAAAGTATAATTCTTTTCTCTTTTTCACAGGATTTATCACCTTTGCTGTGATCATAACTGTGATCTCCTTGCTGCTGATTTTAATTGTAGCTCCCAAGAAAGGGCAGACCAATATACTGGTCTACATTTCAATCTGTTCTTTGATTGGAGCATTTTCAGTTTCTTCTGTCAAGGGCCTAGGAATTGCCATTAAGGAACTACTAGATCAGAAGCCAACTTACAAGAATCCACTGGTCTTTATTTTGTTGGCTGTACTTGTGCTTTCAGTAACAACACAGATTAACTACCTCAACAAAGCCCTGGACACGTTTAATACATCTCTAGTGACTCCCATTTATTATGTATTCTTCACATCCATGGTCGTGACTTGTTCTGCCATCTTATTCCAAGAGTGGTATGGCATGAGTGCTGGAGATATTATCGGAACCTTGAGTGGGTTCCTCACCATTATCAACGGCATCTTCCTTCTCCATGCTTTTAAAAATGCTGACATTGCCTGGAGTGACCTGACATCCACTGCTAAGGAAAAAGTCCTCTCTCCAAATGCCAGTGAAAACAACTACACGTTACTAGAGAATGTAGACTTTTCAGCAGCAGGATATGAAGATGACATTACCTTGTTTAGCAGGACTGATGATCAAAGACTCTGTAAATCCTAAACTTTGACCAACATAAGACACTTTGAGAGGAGAAAAAGATTTGTTCTTGGAAGTAGTGTTGGGAAAATAGTTGTTTTTAAAATTCTAATACTTTAAATGTGAGGCCAAATGAAAAAAAAGTTCTTTACTTGGGCCATCAAATTTGAACATCAAGTTCTGATATTCTTTTTTTTTTTTTTTTTGCGGTACTGGGGATCGAACTCAGGACACTGCGCTTGCTAGGCAAGCGCTTATTCCACTGAGCTATATCCCCAGCCTAGTTCTGATATTCTTCCAGAAGATTTCTGCATCTTTTCATTTCTACACACTTTTAAATATTGCCTAAGCAAAAAAAAAGTCAAGGAGTTGTATTTTTCTCAGCATAATCTCTTCTGACCACAGTAGATTTGACTTTGCCAGGTGGTGCCTCATTGTCTTGGTGACTATTACTAGGTTCGTGGTAACTCGCAGACTAAGTTATCTGTGTTCTGATAAGCAGTCACCATTCTCTAATGAGTCACAATCCCACATTATTAAACCTGAGAAGTGAGAACACTGTCGCCTTATTCTCCCTTCAGCAACTTTCTTCTTTTTAAACTGGAAAACTAAAGGGCAGAGTATGAAAGAAAAAACAGGTCTGCTTTCAGAATCCATACTGCACTGGGCTAGAATGAGCAAGCACACCCACCCGTGAAGATGTAGATTGTGGTTCGTTTAAGACTTTATTGCCAATTAAAGAGGGAGGCTGGAGACACAAGGAAAGTATTTCAGACCTCAGATATAGGAAACAGATTTACCAAGAACACATATATGAAGAACAGGTTCTTTACACACAAATCTGGATGGCATCAAACAAAATGAACTTTCTGGGAAAGTCCAAGTGAATTCAGCTTTAAAGTTTTTATATTCCTTTTGTCTCATTCTTTTATTATCCCATAGGTTATTTTTCTTGTTGACAAATACTTTTGTAAAATAACTGCTACCTTTTTTTTTCAAGATTATATGGTCCACTTTAATTTTTCTCAATTATTTTATCCCTAGGAGGTAGGTTTCTTGAGGCTGTATGGACACAACTGGAAAAAATCTTTGTTTAAAAAAAAAAAACCTGAACAAATTATCCAAATGGTTTTCTTGAAATTTGGTGCTGTAACCCTTAATAAGGAAATTATAATTGGTTACTAACTTTGCAAAATGAACATATCCTATCACTCTAGGTGGCCAGATTGATTCTTGTCTGTTGAACTCATCCTGGCCACATTTTTCCATAGAGTTACTGATAATGTGTTCAAGGAGAGTGGGAAGGAGAATGAACTTCCAGGAAAGCAAAATATTAAGAGCTCAGAGGCTACTACAAGAGATCTTTTTCACATTAAGACATTCATATAATGTTTCTGTTTAATTTCAGAATTATGGCAGGAATAACATTTTTGGTGAACTTTATTGTTTATGGGCAGATTTCCTGTCACCTGTGGGTATTATAGAAATTTGCTATCGTGTGTCTAGACTAAACTTCTGTCAAAACAAATGTTCTACCAAAAAGAAACTTAAGTTGACTAGATTGTTCCTTACTCTAACTTCAAATGTTGTTTTGTTTTTTTGCTTTTGAAGGAAGTCAAGCCTACCTAGGCTAATAATAGTAAACTGTACCATTTAGAATTCTGTTAAACTGGCCTCAGTATTTCCACAACTCTACTGAATGGTGATATATCCACAGTGATGATCTGAAATGACACAAAATCATGAACTGTGTTCATCACAGTTCAGTGTTGAGTACAATTCAAAGAATTCTAAGTTCTTGAAAATTTATCCATGGAAAATCCATGTTTTGATATCACAGATTAAATACATGTGTACTCTGTCGACTGGTCATTCCTTTCACTGGTGTATCAGATATATAAGCTATGAACACAAATTTGTAGTGGCATTTTCTGAAAAAAGTATTTGAAAACTCTAGAACTGTTTAAATATTCTTTTCGGTATTGAGAACTCCATTGGCTTCCCCAGAACACCCTCTCAGTGAGGAAATCCATGGCGTTTCTGACATCTAACCCAAGGGTGTGGTGTGGTGTGGTGCACTGTGGAACTCACCTCTCACACATTTACTCAATATCATCCGGTACTTGATATCTTCAATGTTGAGTTTTGCCCTTGGTACATTGTGTTCAGGTCAAAGTTTCTTGGAACACAAAATATAAGTGTTTGTATTAGATTGAGAAATGAACTGGTGCTGACATGTGTGCCCAGGAGAAAGACTGAAAGAGATTCGAGTTGTAGTATATGGGAAGGCAATGGAATATTTGAACAACTCTATATAAAACTTAGTGGTGGACATATGCATTAAAAACCTTAAAATGTTTTCAAATCTAATTAATTTTCTCAAATAGGAATATGCTGCTGAAGGCAGAATAAAATGCTGGATCCTTTATTCACACCAATATGTTAGGCTTAACTAGTTATTGTATATGTGTGTATGTATGTATTGTAATATATATGCATGTATTTATCATCACAAAATCTCTTTGTAAGATTTATTATGTGAATGTCAGTACACATGTAATTAAGGACTACAAAATTGTGCCAGCACAGAAAAAAATGAAGATTTTTCTTAAAGCTGTACAAATAATGACTTCATTTTATTTTTTGTTTTATAATTTTACTCTTTAGTCAATAGTTAATGATTTTTAGTTTAGATGACAGAAATTCCTAAAACCCTGTAGATCTGGCAACGTGAAATTAGATTAACATCCATTTTTCAAAACTATTACATGGAAAACACCTTGCATCATGCCCAATATTTTATGGGCAATTGATAAATTTAGGTCTCCTTAAGTCAACATGTTAATTTTTACAATCTTGTTATTAGAGATGTAAGGACTGTTGTAAGCCCCTGATCTTTTTTCAGTTTGTTACATCATGCAAGTGAAAGTGAATTCCATCCTGGTACTATCTGTACTGATATAATAGTGCAACAAAAATAGTTTTTTTTAAAACCAGTAAAACTGGAGTATGTGCTAATTTTACTTTTCAACAAAGCTATGTTAAAAAGTAATTTATATTAATATATGTGAAATATTCTCATATATCTTAAATTGTGCTCAGGAAATTGTATATGTTTTAAATGTTTATAAATATTGTTCATTTTAGAGTACAGACTTTAAATGTTTTTGGGTATTTGCAATAAAATAATGTGGTTTAATTATGCTTTTGGAGTTCATGGACATTAAGAATATGTAGTAGCAAAACTATCCTTATTTTGAGATGAAGAAAAGAAAGCCCCAGAGTTTTAAAAAAATTATACTGAAGTTAATTTTGCTTTTTCATTTTCCTTGACACACAAATTTGTTTTTAAAAGGCTGTTCACAAAACCATGTCCTATGTAACAATGGATTTGGCACCTGAATAAGAGAAACTGTCCTGGCCTCAGTAGTTCTACTGAGCAAGATAGAAGCTAAAAGCAACAGTATAATGAAATATCCCATTAATTTAGTTAGAAAAGAAGAAAGTACAGTAAGCTGTTGATATTTGTGGGGGAGTCCTTCCAGGACCACCCTGTAGATACCAAAATCTGCAGATTCTCAAGTCCCTTATATAAAGTAGCATAGGATTTGTGTAGAACCTGTATGTAGCTTCCATATTTGAAATTATCTCTAAATTACTTATAATGTCTAATGCAATGTACATGCCTTGTAAGTAGTTCTTTTCCCTGGTTTGACCTGAACTCATGCTTAAGAACAACTCCCTTGTTTCCAATTCATAGAAATGAATCTTTGGATACAAAAAAAAGAAAAACACCCTCTCTTCTATGTGTCTCCCACAGCCCTTCTTTTCCTACATTGTATAAATATGTGAAATATGAAAAACCAAAGCTACTTAGCACCACAATGAGGTTCAACAACCAAGCCTCACACCGGCTTAGTCCCCTGAAGTAGACGCAGGAGCACAGGTAGGGTCTACTGTGCACAAGGCAGGGCCTCTGGAGCTGTGTTAGTGCAAACTACTGGCTTGGACAGCAAACTGTCAAACAGGCCAGCATCCTGGCTGCAGCTCAAAGGAAACCACTGAGAGGTATGCTTTGGTTACAGAGAATCTTAAATCGTACTTTAAGAGGAGCAACGTATTTTTCCCAATTAAAAACTTTGGTTGAAAAACAATTTTTTCCTTTTTCTTTGAAAGAGAATAAAAAAAGAACAATAGCAAAATAGCAACAACAAAGACAAAAAGCAAAAATAAAAATGATACAGGGTTTCAGAACAAAATGATAGGAATTAACAGTGGTTGTTATATTACATATTGTTAAATTTAACGACTGCATAGATCACCAGATGTAAGAATACAAGATTGATCAAACCATTAAAGAGAATAAAACCTACAAACAAAGCAAAAAAGCCCATTAGAAACAATACAGAGTTTCACTACACAAGATGGTAGGAATTCACCAACGTTTGTTATATTGCATGTTGTCTTAAATTCGTTGTTCAGATTACCAGATACAAGCATGCAAAACTGATCAAAAACATCAAGCATTAAGTGCTCCTTTCATTAAACCATTAGACATCAACAGTAGCTATCCCAGCTATTCTTCTATATACTCGCACGTATATATATATGTACTTTTTTCCCCTTTTTCTCCTTTCCTTCATCCCAGTTGTTCTTTACTTTAAGCAATTTCTTTCCATTTCCTAATATCTATTGTGTGTTTTGGGTTTTATTTACTCTTAGAGGTTACACTAGGGAGACAATACGATGTTTATACATGTGGGTCCAATTTATTTCACTTATGAGTATGGTCTCTAATTGCATCCATTTACCTATAAAAGCCTCCAGTTTATCTTTTTACCTGTTGTATAAAAATACCACATCTTTTTTATCCATTCCTCAGTTAATGTGCATTTGGTCTGTTCCCAAGATTTAGCTATAATGAATTATGCTGCTACAAACATGGGTGCACATATGTCGCTGTGGTAGGATGATTTTAATTCTTCTGGGAAAATACCCAGAAGGAGAATATCTGGGTTAAGAGAGACTTCTAATCCTAGTTTTGTGAGGAGTCTCCACCCTGATTCCACAGTGGTTTCACCAGTCTACATTCCCAACAGTAGTGGAGAAAAGTTCCTTTTTCCCCACAGCCTGTCCAGCATGTGTTATTGGCTGATTTCTTAATGATAGGCATTCTTCCTGGGGTGAGATGGAATGGGGTGAGATGTTGTTTTAATTTGCATTTCTCTAATGACCAATGATGTAGCACATTTTTTCATATACTTACTTGCCATCAGTATTTCTTCATCTGAAAGGTGTGTATTCATCTCAGATGCCCAGTTTTGGGTTGGGTCTTTGAATTTGGGGGGCCTGATTTTTAAAAATTCTTTATATTTCTCAATAGAAGTCCTTTGTCTGAGGGGTAGTTGGCTAAAATTTTTTCCCACTTAATGGGTGTTCTTTTCACTCTGATGGTGATTTCTTTAGATGTGCAAAATTTTTTCAAATTTTGTTCTCAATAAGATGAGATCCCAGTTGTTGATTCTTTGAAGTGTTACCCATGCGATTTGGTTTTTGTTCATGAACTCTCTGCCTAACCCTATGTCTTGAAGATTTTTATCTGCTTTCTCTTCTGGTGGATTTAGTGTTTCTGTTTTAATATTTAGATCTTTGATCCATTTTGACTTTAGTGCATGGTGATAGACATGGATCTAGTTTTAGTCTTTGGCATGTGGAAAGCCAGTTTTTCCAGCACCATTTATTAAAGAGGTTTCTTCCTTCCAGTGAATATGTGTGGTCCCTTTGTGAAGACAAGGTGGCTCAGTGTGTTTATAGTTGTGTCTGCATCTTCTAATTTGTTACACTCATCTTCAGGTCTGGTTTTTTGCCACTACCATTCTGATTTTATCACAGTGTCTATGTAGTATAATTTCAAGTCAGGAATTGTGATACGTTCTGCCTTTCCTTTGCTATCCAGGATTGCTTTTGCTCTTCTGGGCTTCTTCTGGTTCCAGATGAATTTTAGGAATGTTTTCTCTGTATCTATGAGGTATACTAATGGTATTTTGATTGGACTGCATTGAATCTGTACAACAATTTTGGTAGTATGGCCATTTTCACAATGTTGGTTCTTCCTATCCATGAGCAAGGAATGTCTTTCCATTTTCTGAAATCTACTTCAATCTATTTTTTTCAGAGTACTATAATTTTCACTGTATACATCTTTTACTTCTCTTGTTAGATTGATTCCTAAATATTTCAATTTTTTTACATGCTATTATGAAAGGTGTCATTTCCCTAATTTCTTTCTCAATGTGCTTGTTGTTTGTGTACAGGAATGCTATTGATTTTTGAAAGTTGATTGTATCCAGCTATGCTACTGAATTTTGTTATTAAATCTATAAGCCTTTGGTTGAGTTTTTGGGGTCTTCTAGTAGAGTATTATGTCATCTGTGAATAATGATAATTTCACTTCTTCCTTTCCTATTCTTATTCCTTTTTTTCTCTCTCTCATCTAATTACTTTGCCTAACATTTCCAGAACTATATTGAATAGGAGTGGTAACAATGGACATCCTTGTCTTGTTACTGATTTTAAAGTGAAAGTTTTCGATTGTTGTCCATTTAGTATGATCTTAGCCCTTGATTTGTCATAGATGGCTTTTATCAGATTGAGATAAAGACCATCTATTCTAATTTTCTGTAGGGTTTTTATCATGAATGATTATTGGACCTTATCAAAAGTTTTTTCTGCATTGATGGAGATGATCATGTGACTTTCCTCTTTGGCTTTGTTGATATGATGTAGTACATTAATTGATTTGCATATACTGAACAATCCCTCCATTTCTGGTATGAATCCTTCTTGGTCATGGTATATAATCTTCTTGATATCGCTTCTCAGCCTTTTGGCTAAGATCAAGTGTAGTATCTGTTCTTATCAGTTTAATATCTGATCTTCCTCTATCCGAGGGCAATATATTAAATGGATTTTTGGAGCTGGGAGATGGAATAGGAGCTTGCTCCGTCCACTCCACGCATCGACCTGGTATTGCAGTACCTCCAGGAACGGTGCAAACCCCTCGGGGAAACAACCTGTGTTGCGAGGAGAAGATGCTTGTGTGCTTGACCTTGCTTGCATGCACCCGCGTTGGCTTAGCGCGTTCCTTGCCACGTTTCTCTTTCTTTCCAGCTTCACCCGGCTCGGCGCAGCGCGGCTCTCTTTGTCGTTTCCGCGTTAGCTGCTTCCGCGGGTGTTCAAAAAAAAAACTTCTTGATAATTTGGTGCATTCTGTTGGCTAGCATTTTATTGAGAATTTTTACATCTATATTTATCAGAGAGATTGGCCTGTAGTTCTCTTTTTTAGTTGGGTCTTTCTCCAGTTTTGGTATCAGGGTAATACTTGCCTCCAGGATTGAGTTAGGGAGAATTCCTTCCCTTTCAATTTCAATAAACAGTTTGAGAAGAATTGGTGTTAAATGTTCTCTAAGCTTCTTGGGGAATTCAGTTGTGAGTCCATTGGAACCCCAGGTTTTCTTTGTCAGCAAGTGTTTTATTACGTTTTTAATTTTGTTGGCTGATATTGAGTTATTCGGGATTTTATATCTTCTTGATTCAGCTTTGTTAATTCATGTGTATCTAGGAATCTGTCCATTTCCTTTGTATTTTCTATCATATGAGAAGAGGTTTTCAAAGTAGGTATTGATGATCTTCTCAATTTTGATATCATCCTTTTCATTCCTTATTGCATGAATTTCAGTTTTTTCTGTCCTTTTTTGATAAGATTGTCTAGGGCTTTCTCAATTTTATTTATTCTTTCCAAGAACCAACTCTGATTTATTAATTCTTTGTATTGTTTTCTTAGTCTCCACTGTGTTAATTTCTGCTCTGATCTTTCTAATTTCCTGCCTTCTTTAGGCTTTGGGCCTAACTTGCTCTTCTTTTCTAGAAGCTTAAGGTATAGCATAAAACTGTTTATTTGCCACCTTATGTTTTCCTGTGAGAATTCACTGCTATAAACTGCCCTCTGAAGACTGCTTTCATTGCATACCAGAGGTTCCTGTAAGTTGTATCTGCATTTTTATTTGATTGTAAATAGTATTTAAATTCTTCTTTAATTTCCTCTATAACCCACTGCTTGTTTAGGAGGGTCTTATTTAATTTCCCTGTGTTTATGGAGTTTTGTGATTTCTTTTGTCATTAGTTTCCAATTTCACTGCACTATGGTCCAATAGTGTGCATGAGATAATTTCAATTACTTTGCATTTACTTAGCATGTTCTGTGTGCTAATATATGGTCTGTTTTAGAGAACGTTCCATGTGCAGCTGAGAAGAACTACATATAAAATCTAAAACATTGCCAAGACAAAAGTTTCTTTTGCACTAGTAGTACTGACAGATTTAGTTCTTGCTGAAGAGAGGCTTTTCATGAGTTACTGCTGGGCAGGCAGATGAGGAAATAGGTGGATCATGCAGTCAACATTTTCAGAAATTGTTGTTTTTGGAGCGAGTTGAACCCTGGACAGCTTCAGCAGCCTGGGTGACTGCACCCTGATGTTGTGGGCTGGAATGCTCTGTGAAGGTCTACTAAGTTCATTTGTTAATGTTTGGTTTACTTCAGTTATTTCTTTGCTGATTTTTTGTCTAGTTGACCTTTTTGTGACAATAAGGTGTTCAAGTCCCCTGTCATGACTCTGTTATTGCTTATTTCATTTTTCATGTCTGTTAAAATTATAGAGTTGGGTATTCCTATATTTGGTGCATAGATATTTATGATTGTTATCTCTTCCTTTTGAAGTTTCCCCCTAACAAGTATGTAGTAACCATCTTTATCTCTTTTGATCATTCTTGGATTGAAGTTCACATTGTCTGCAAACAGAATAGCTACCCCCACTTTTTTCTGGGTTCCTGTCCCATGGGCTATTGTTTTCCATTCTTTGATTTTCAGTCTACGAATTTCCTTTTGAGTTAAATGTGTTTCTTGTATACAGCATATAGTTGGATTTTATTTTTTGATCCACTCTACCAGTCTGATTCTTTTGATTGTTGAATTGAGACCATTTATATTGATGGCTATAACTGATATGTATTGCCTTATTTTGGTCATGTTGTTTCCCTGCTGTTGGTTCCTCCTTTTCCCTTTGTTTAATTTCTTGCTCTCCCTGGTAGTTTTTTTCTCTTGTTGTTCTTGAAATTGTGGTCTTTTTTATCTCTTTCTAGAATATTTCTTCTTTCTCTTTGTAAGGTTGGTTTGGGGCTGGGGATATAGGTCAGTAGCCTCAGTGCCTGCCTGGCAAGCACAAGGTCCTGAGTTCAATTCCTACTAAATATAGGGTTGGTCTGGCACTCATGAATTTCTTCAGTTGTTCTTTATCATGGAAATATTTTATTTCTCCATTAATTTTGAAGGCTAGTTTTGCAAGGTACATTGATCTGGGTTGGAAGCTGTTTTCATTGAGGACCTGAAATACTTCTCTTGAAGCTCTTCTTGGCCTGATGGTTTGTGTTGAGAAATCTCTCATGATTCTAATGGGTTTTCCTTTACAGATGATGTGTTTCTTTTCTCTAACAGCTTTTAATAGTCTTTTCTCTAGCTGAATTTCTGTGAATTTGATCACTATATGTCTGGTGTCAATTTACTTTGGTTATGGCTAATTGGATTTCTGTATGCCTCATTTACTTTATGTTCAATTCTTTCCAGGCTTGGAAAATTTTCTGCTATTACTTGTGCAAATAGTTTTTTATGTCATTTGTGTTGACTCCTGCTGTTTCATTAACATATATTAATCTTACCTGTTCTCTTTGCATCATCTTGCAACTGTTGAATTGTTATTTCCTGGTTCTTTGTTATTTTTAAGAGCTCCTTCCTTTCACAATCATTTGCTACAATGCTGTCTTCAAGGTTTGAAAGTCTATCTTCAGCTTCATTCAGCAGTTTTGCCAGCTTTTGATGGAATTTCTAATTTCCTGAATATATTGGAATCTGTTTCATGCATTCTAATTCTTTCCTATATTGTTCGTTCAAGGTTTCCATCATTTTTCTATGTTCCTCTATTTTTTATCTACATCTTCTTTAGATGTGCTTTCATTATTGTTGTCATTTATTTTCTTACCTGAGACATTATTTCTGATCTGATGGCTCATATGCCCTGAGGGAGTTGTTTTCTTTTTTTACTGCAGTTGCTATCATTTGAGAAATTTCAGGTGTATGACTTCCAAGCTCTTCTGTGTCAATGCCTCCTGGACTTGTTCTGGGTGGGCTGGAGGTCTGAGATTGCATTTTTCTCCTTGGTTTTGTCATTTTTGAAGATCTGAGGTTCCCTGAAGCTCAGCCTCACCCCCACAATGGTGTAGGAGTGGCAAGGCAAAGACTTGAAAGGTCACAGTGCTCAGCATGGCTCCCATGATGGTGTGTGGGTTTGGTCACCAATGATCCCAAAAATTTCTAGGGCACTTTTGGCTTCCATGCTGGTGGGGAGGGGTACATGTGTGGTCACTGAGGCTTCCATACCTCTCCAGGGTTCGGCCCCGCTTCTACATGGGTGTGGATATGGGTCTGGGCAGGTTGTGGTCACCTAGATTCCTGAAGCTTTCTGGGGTTCATCTTGGCCTCCACACAGGTGTGGAGGGCAGGGTGTGCCCACCAAGGTCTCTGAATCTGTCTGGGGTTCCATCTGTCTTGTACACTAGTGGGGAGGGGCAGGGACAGTTCACCAAGTTTCCTGAAGCTGTCCAGGGTTCAGCCCGGCTTCCACAAGGGTGCGGGTGGATGGGCAAGTCATGCTCACTGAGGCATGACCTCGGTCCCAGATACTGCCTGGGACCCAGCCTGGTTCCCATGCCAGTGGAGGAGGGGTCAGGGCACAGTCACTCAGGCTGCTGAAGCTGTATAGGGCACAGCTTGCTCCAAAAACAATTTCCGAAAATCCTGACTGCCTGATTCACCTTTTTCCTCACCTGCCTGCCCAGCAATAACTCATGAAAAACCTCTCATTCGCAAAAACTAAATCTGTCAGTTCTACTAGTGTAGAAGAAAACTGTCTTGGCAGTGTTTTAGATTTTATATGTAGTTCTTCTCTGACAGTGGAGAGGTAGGGATGTCCCCAAGTCTCTGTGGGCCTCCATCCCTGGGAGCTGCCACTTTGCCATCTCCTGGACTCTCTTCCCACCAGCCTCAGGTGCCAGTCCAGGCTTCAGGCAACAAGGTCTAATACCAGCTTGGTCACAAGAACACCTGTAAGAACATATATAAGATCTCCTTTACACCCAATCACATACAATACAGTCCTTAGCAAACTCTTGACTAGGGAAACAGGCTAGCTTAGTAGCCAAGGTAAGGGACCCATATTCTGATGGTCATACCCCCAGAATTGCTGCCACTCATGTTCCTAGATTTCCTTGCCAGATTATGTTCTCCATGGCACCCGGTAACTCTTGACTGTCAGCAAGAAACATATACCTCAGCCCGGCCCAATTGCTTTAAAAGTGAGTCTAAACCTGTAGACTGCCTTTAAAATGTCTTTATACCACTCTACAACCATAGAAACCAAATATATGCCCTGGTCAGTTACTTTCTATGGAGAAGGCTCTTACACTACCATTAGAACATACAGAAAGGAAATTTCAGAACAATCCATAATTTACACCCAGTAAAACAAATTGTATCCGTAGACCAGCAGTCGGCAAAATGACCCCCCAGCTCAGTACAGCTCTGTCACTCAGTTCGCTTTTCCTTCGTTTTCACTGTTAACATTTCACCATATCGCCAAAAGTTTTAAATTAAATTGTATTATATTGAAAGAGATCTCTCCTTCCTGGGGAGCTGTTAATCTAGGTTATAATGAGCACAACTTGGAGGAAATAGAAAATGAATTCCTATAAGTAGAATGCAATGGGGTTTTATTTTGGTTGAATTTAATTCCTTCAAAGTAATCTTCCATGCACAGAAACAAAGAGTAAAATTTTATGCCAGTTTTAATCTGTTTGCAGGATCACAGAGTAATGCAATGTGGAACATAGTGCAATGATTCTCTTTTCAACACTTGGCAAAGAGAAGTTACTGAATTGAGTTTACCTGGGCTAAAGAGGATGAGCATCAGCAACATGATGATGGTATCTTGCTGTGAGAACCAAACTGGTTTAGAATCGGACCGGCATCAGGAATTTGATGCAATTCAGGTTATACTCAAGAGTTCCACTCATGGGGAAACACCTACTGATTGAAGATTAGCCTGCAGCAAATATGGGAAAATAAAAAGGGCTGAGGAACTGGTCAAACAAGATCAAGCACTATAGTATTATTTTGCTGTATGGGAGTAGCTGGAGTGGAGGGAGTAGGTATCCACAAAATGAACACACACTCCACGTTCTTCACAATAGAGCAACTGACAGTCCAACAGCTCAACCACTAGTGATTTTGAAAGAGGATGATTAATAATCAGAAAGAGAACAGAATGAGCTACAACATGTAGCTAAGCAGAAATAAATACAACTTCATTTAAGCAAACACCAAAACAAGGCTGACTGCCATCCAAAATAAACTCATATAATTTTCATCAATCAGCTAGTAGACTCTACAAAATAACAAATCTCTTTTTAAAAACATACTTGAACTTCTGGCCCTTTCCTGACGTGTCCTGGACTTCTGCGAGTTGGATCGTCTCCTCATCTTAACTAGTTTGCCCCAGAGACCTGGTGCTGCTGAAATCAAGTGAGTATAAGCTTCAAGCTCCCAGCCCGGTTTGCAACCTCTGGCAATCCAGCCATGTATCTCCTCTGCTCTTTCTGACTCCGTAGCTAGCCCAGTGGCTGCTGCACTGCTTTTCACTGTGTTCAGAGCAGGCATGCAAGCTAAAGTACATGATGATTTAAGCACAGGGAGCCTGCTGGGAAATTTTTGTTAGTTTTTGTGATGCTAGAGGCTGAACACAAACTAGGCTCGTTCTCTACCACTAAGTCACATCCCTTAACTCTGGGATAGCTGGATGATGAGAATCAGTTAATCATTAAGCGCTGATGGAATATTTCCTCCCTTTGTTTTCCCTTTTAGTAAATATCACAAGAAACATCAATGCAGAGTAAACATATACACAAAGTATTGTATCTACCACAGTGAGTTTTGGCCCTGGTTGCATATTACCTTCACCTGAAGAGGTTTTTGTTTTTTTCAAATGACCATGCCTGTGTCCCTCCCAGGCCCATTAAACAGAACATCTGAGGGTGGAGACAAGGCAACACTATTTTGTCAACTCTCCCCAGATGTTCTGAAATGGCACTAGGTTTGAAAACCACAGATCTACTCTAAGACCTCACATCTTATAAGCCCATCCCAATTCCAGAGATATTTTTAAGAGTTCTGCAAGGTAATATATACATCCTGTGGTTGTGGTTGTTCTCAATTTCTTAGGTTTAAACAGTTTTTCATTATTATTAAGTTTATTGGTACCATTTAGATATACATAATGATCACATTCATCATAGGGAGTTTGTACCTGTACATGATATACCTTAATTCCTCTTTTTTTCTTACTTCCCCCTGCAACCCCTCTTCTCCTCCTTTTTTACAAAGGTTTGTTTCCATTTTGTCCTTCTTTTCTCATATGTTTTTCTTTTCTCTTCTTTCTTTCTCCCCTCCCCCTTCCTAGTTCCCCTTTCCTTTTGAACAGTTTCTTCCTAATTTCACAATATCTGTTATAGCACTTTGGTCTTATTTATACTTTTAGTTTCTCACACCACAGAAACAAAGTGATATTTACACATGTGTATCTGATTTATTTCACATAAGAGTATGACCTCAAGTTGTATCCATTTACCTGGAAATATCTCAAGTTTATGTTTCTTTATAGCTGAGTAGTACTCCATTGTATATTAAAAAAACCTCTTTTATCCATTTATCACTTGATGGTCACTTTGGTCATTTTCAAGATTTAGATGTTACAAATTGTGCTGTTACAAACATAGTGAACATATATCACTGTGGTATGATGCTTTTAATTCATTTGGGATGATATCAAGAAAAGGAATAACTGGTTGAAATGGGATCTCTAGTCCTAGTTTTTGAGGAATTTCCACACTGATTTCCACAGTGGCTGCACCAGTCTATACTCCTACCAATAGTAGAGAAGAGTTCCATTTACACCACAGCCCTGCTGGCATTTGTTATTGGTTGATTTCTTGGTGGTAGCCACTCTTTCTGGTACAAGATGGAATCTCAGCATTGTATTAATTTGCATCCCTGCAATGTTGTTGAACATTTTTTCATATATTTATCTGCCAGTTGTACTTCTTCACCTGAGAAGTGTGTGTTCATCTCAGATTGGGTTTTAATTTGTGGAGTCTGTTTTTTTCAGTTCTTCATAAGTCCTTTGAGGTTCAAGCAGCTATAATTTGTCCCACTCTGTGAGTTGTCTTTTCACTCTGCTGGTGATTTCTTTTGCTATGTAAAAGCTGTTTAACAAGATGAGAACCCAGTTGTTGGTTCTTTGTAGTATTTTCCATGCAATTGGGGTTTTCTTCATGAAATCTTTGTCTACGTCTATACCTTTGAGTACTACCTATTCTCTCTTCCAGCAGATTTAATGCTTCTGTTTTAATATTTAGACCTTTGATCCATTTCAATTTTACTTTAGTGTATGGTAAGAGATACGGGTCTAGTTTTAGTCTTTGGTATATGAAAAGTGATTTTTTCCAGCACCATGCACTAACGAGGTTATCTTTCTTCCAGTAAGGGTGTTTGGACCCTTTGTCAAAGATAATTGGGTGAGTGTGTTAAACAGTATTTAAAATAATATATATAATCTGCTTCATCTCCTCACAATGATTCTTACACTTGGCATCCTTTCTTGAACAATACAGGTAATTTGACAATGTTATTGTTAATACACCTGAGATGTTTATATGACAATTCCAATTCAAACTTTTTGTAGGTTGGGGCTAGCATGGCACAATATCATAGACTGGGTGGTTTAAACAACAGAAACTTATTTTTCACAGTTATGGACGCTGGGAGTTTGTTACCATGAGTAATGTGGTACCAGATGGGGTTTGAGTTTCATGTACACAACAAACAAAGAATTAGACATGGCATGGAACACTAAAAAATGCAGCTAAGTTGTTACAAGCGATAGTATGCTTAGTAAGCAGTCTTATGCCAGCAGAAAGGAAAATGACACTAGCGCTGAGGGCCTTGGGTTTAAGAATTTAAAATGTTGCACTACGTCATTTTTGGACATTGTGAAACCATAAGCTCAGTTTGTATAGAATTAACTATTTCACTAAGGTTACCATTGCCCAGGAGCCTATGGATCTAGGTGCCACCCAGATATTCTGCATCAAAATTTTCATCTTGACAAGTCCCCAGGTTATTCTAGGCAGCTAAATTAGGTAGAAATTAATGTACAGTCAGAAAGCAACTGGACTCTCAAGGAAGTCAGCACAAAAATAAAGACTTCAGAATAGAGGTTGGAGGCACACTGAAGGCCAGGCAGCTCAATGGCCAGGCCTGCATGCTTCCCTAAGGGATAAACAATAACTCAAAATTATATTGCAATTAGCACCGCCTTGTCCAGTAAGTCCAGATGGGCATCAGTCACCAGGTGGGTGACCAGAGCACCTGGATATATCCCTTCCTCCAAATGCCTTTGTTCTTCCCTTGAACTCTTGCTATGTGACTCATTTCCCTACTGGATCAATATTTGCTAAGTCCTATAGTTTGATGGTAGTTTGACCCATATAGTACCCAAGTTGTGACTGCTGTACAAATTACCCCTGACAAAGGGCTTCCACAGCCTCCCACTTTTAGGACCCTTTCTGTCTCTCAGAATCTATCTCTCAGTAAAGCTTGTCTACTTTTAATCGCCAGTGTCCCTTGGAATTCATCCCTCAGTATTGTGTCAGGGGACACAAACTCAGAACTTCTGACATCTAGCAGGTTGGGAGTTACAGTTCTCCTATATCAAGATAACTGCATGGATATTAAAGTTTGAGAAGAACTTACCTAGAAGAACCCTAGATTCACATTTGGCTACCATTGGAATATTTCTGGGAATCTGAAAGTTGCCAGTGTCTGTCTTTGAGATTTTTTACTTAATTGCTCTTGAGTGTAGCCAAGGCATCAAGATCATTAAAAGCTCCCCAGATGATCCTATGAAGCAGTGTCCTAGAGAACGACTGGCCTGGCTGTGGCTCTTAACCCTAGCTGCCCATTAGACACACGTGGTAGTTGGTAAATATGGATGAATTTCAGTCATTTCTGGGAAAAATCAATGTGTGTTGAGTCCGTACTGCTAAGTGAAATAAACCAGACACAGAGATTAGATATTTCGTGGTTTCTCTTACATGAAAGTGTAAATAAAGAACAGAATAAAAGACAAGTAATAAGAAACACGGAGATAGATCATGGGGAGATAGGAAGGGAATCTGGGGAAGAGGGAAGGCAGGAAGAAGTAAAAAGGGTCAAGATGTGATATGTATACATACCAGTTCTCTGCAGTGAATATATTCATTGTATATTGCTAACACATACTAATAACAATAATTGTAAACTACTAATTTCTGGATCACCCTCAGTAGTTAAATCAGAATTGGGAGACAGAAGCAGTAAAAAGATGAAACATGAGCAACATTTTTAAAAATTTTGAAAAGCCCTCAGATTATTCTAACACAAAAGAAACACACCAGGGCTGGATATGGTAGTGCACACCTATAATCCCAGCATTTGGGAGGCTGAGGAAGGAGTGTTGTGAGTTCAAAGCCAGCCTGAGCTATATAGTGAGAGCATGTGTCAAAAAAAATTTAAAAATATCACACACGCACACATGCACACACACACACACACACACACACCAGGAAGAGGAAGTGAAAAGTTCACATCCTCTAGCCGAGTGGTTTGTGGGCAGAAGCAAGAGAATGGTGTTACAAGGGTTGAAGGAACTGCCGAGGTGGTCAGCTGGGTAGAGGGAATAGGCAAGGATGGAGAGAACTCACTGCAGTTTCTGTTTCCTTTCCAGATGGGGTCATCTCTCAGCCAGCTGTGGCCCATGTCTGGAAAGCAGTCATGGAAAGATAAACACTGATACACTGCATGGCCGAGCAGGAGGGCGAGGGTTGGGCCAGGAGGGCCAACCAGTTTCCAGTTTTACTGTTCTCAGCTATCATTCCCAGGCCCATGTGGTATAGACAGCTCCCACTTGTGCTCAAGATGAGACTCCAGAAACTGCTGAGTTGAGACCCAGGTACACTGTCATGGGTGCCCATAATACAAGGACAAGGTGATCTGTGGCCTCTGGTCAGTGCAGGCTGGGAGGGACTGGGCTGAGTTCATGTGGTCCAGGCAAAATTTCCGAGGCTGGACAGGCCAGGAAAGACCAGTCCATACCAGTCACCAACTACCTCTACAAATGCCAGAAGGGCAAGCAGCAGCCAGGGTGATAAGGAATGTGGGGAGACCGAAGGTACCAGGGGACGCTGTTCCAGTACAAACACCCTGCCCCTTCCCTTAACCACTGCACTGTCACTCTGCCAGATCTGATAGCCACAGTCTGCTGGGCCAATTTTGGCTGTCAGCAACTAGTCCAACTGATCTGGGCCTGGGCCAAATCAGTTGATAAATATTTTGATATCAGTACTGGAGAAAGCCAGCCCGGAGGCAAAAATCCAAGATGGTGTGATTTCACCTAAAGAGAATGGTAATTATTGTACTCACTAAAGTGAGAGGGTTGAACTGAACCATGTTTCACAGCCCCACCCAGCCAGTAGGGAACAAGCAGAAAATGAGAGCAATTACAGATGAAATAAAGAACCCATCGGCTGTCTGCACATCTGAGGTACTGTGAGGAAATTCCCATCCTGGTTGCAGACATAAGGATAATTTGTTTCCTCTATTAAGTATTTATCTATAAAATATGAATTCATATTTTCTGTGGGTATTATTAGTTGTCTTTTTTCTATTAATTTGATGTCAGTCATTAATATGTCTTCTCTGTCTATTGATATAGGGAAAGGGAAACATAGAAAATTGTGTCCAAACCAAATTGTTCTAGAAAAAGTAAAATCTATTCCAAAAAGAACTGCTGACTACTTGAGATCATCGGCTAGAACCAGATGGAAAAATAGCCCACTTCTCCATGCAAAAGCAACGGATTAGCCCAGAAGGCCAACAGTAAAGCTGCTTACCAGTCTGGATCTCCTCTCTGGAAGATGAAGTTTCTGAATGATCCTACTAATTTTATTTTACAGGGTTACTTCATGAATATTTATTTAGACATTTTCTAAATCCTGCAGCTAATAAACTGATGGAAAAATTTGAACTCACAAATGTTATAATGATAGGGTGGAGGGTAACAGACTAAATGAGTAAAAATATATGATATGCTGTACAGTGTTAAGAACTATAGAAAAAAGTATACACAAAGGGCAGACTGTAATGTCTGTGGTAGTGCCACAGTGTTAAACACTGACTGGAGAAAGCCTCAGGGAGAGGGGGACATTTGAGCATAACGTGCGCAGATGGGGAAGAAGCCACAAGGTGTCCTGTAGAAGTGCTGCCAGCAAAGGGATGCGATGAAGCACGCAGGTGCACAGGGGCAGCATGCTTGAAAGGGAGAATGGCAGGAAGTGAGACTAGGAGGTCAGAGGCCCAGGAGAGGGAAAGAAAAGGGCTCATCGCTCTGATCTGAGCAGATGCTTTGTGACAGTTAATGTTGCCAACTTGACTGGCTTTACAGACTCCTCGTGGGTTACTAATGCACTTCTGGGTGTATCTATGTAGGTCACAGAGGTGTGGCGACCTTGGGGACTGTATCTGATACCTAGCCCCTTCCTCTCTGGCACCTTCCCCCGTTCTCTGCTTCTGGATCCCATGAGTTAAGAATTTTTCCGGTCATGCCCTTCTACCATGATGCTGTGCTTTAGAGCCAACTGTGAACCTCTGAGACCGTGAGCCCACGTAAAACTTTCTCCTATACATTGCGGGTGTCAGGTTTTTTGTGTTAGCAATAGATAAACAAACCAATACATTCAACTGTATTTTCAGCTCTCCCAGTTTAACATGATGAAAGCCACAAAAACCCTACTCCTTGCACACAAAGGTAGTACTCACGTAGGATTTTTAGCTTTAAGATCCTCCTATAAAATTAAGATTCTCTAACTGTGCCAAGGTTTACCCCAGATGACTTCAAACGATTTAAATGCTAGAGACAACCGAAGCCAGCCATTTGACACTTAATAGTAACATCACTCATCAGTTTACCGATCATGTTTGAGCTGATTTGCGTTAAAGAGGCTTGAGTCATAGCTGCGCAGCTCCAATTTGTAATAGAGAAAATGGCAGACAGCATGTGAGACGGCTGCAAAGCTAGAGTCAATCCTCTGTACCCATGAGATTAGTATCTACAAATTGAACCAATTATGAGTCAAAATATTAAAAAACAATCACATCTGCACTGAACAAGTACAGGTATTTTTGTGCTCATTCTTCCCTACACAATACAAGATTTACTTGCATAGCATTTCCCTCATATTAGGTACTGTCATGAGTAATCTAGAGATTATTTAAAACATACAGAAGAATTACATAGGTCGTACACAAATACCATACCATTTCACGCAAGGGGTTTGAGATGTGTACAGGCCCTGGAACGAAGTCCTTCAGGATACCAAGGAATGACCATAATTGGAAAAAAGAAGAGTGTCGGGTATTTGCTGGTTGTTGTCCGTGTCTATTAGTCCTCCCTACGACCTTCCCAACAGCTCAGAGTTCACACTTTAAAGATAAATGGATTTCCAAATGAATGATTCTATTCCTGCCTCTTGAGAGAATATGCACGTGACCAAAGCTAAGACAATCAAAGCATTCCATGCCCCTGGATGCAGATTTATTCTAGGAGAGCATGTGTATCCGATCACTGGGAAAGAATACCAGGACTCTTGTGGAAATCCTAGAACTGGAACCATGAAATTCTCACTCTTGGATTGTTAGAGTCATCAGGTCAAACGTGACTGCAATATCTGCTTTTGCTTTCAGAGGGGTGGAAGAGGAGGCAGCCTGAAGGGTAAAAAAGGGAGCCAGAACTAAGGTGGGATGAATGTTTGCGTCCCCGGACTTCACAGTCATAGAGCCTAACAATACCCTTTGCAACCTTGGCTCTCTGGCATTTTGAGGTGGATAATGCTTTGGGGTGTGTGTATGCGTGTGTGTATGCGCAACTGTACAATGCAGAAAGGTTAACACCCCATTCCTGATGATGACAACCAAACCTGTCAGTCTACATTAAGTTTTTGTTTTGTTTGGCTTCTTCTTTTGAAAGTCACATGGAGTCATCTTGGACACTGGAGGAATGTAATCCACTCACTTTCTCTCCAACTAGCATGGTATGGAATCTCTGGGAGTAAAAAGAAACTAACATGCCCATCTAGTGATAGACCCCAGACTGGCTGGAGGGTATGGTTGGCCTCCAGCCTCTCTCCTTGCTGCCAAATACAGAGGGAGTTGAGGTTCTGTTTATCACACGTTGGTTCCTACTCTAAGGGGCACAAAGCAGGTGGAAAAGAGGATGCCCACGCTAAAACCATGAAGCAGTGCTGACGGTATGGAGAGAGAAAAGCAGATGGCTCCGAGGGTGCAAAGGGCTTGGCTGCACAGTGTGAAATCAGCCCACAGACCAGCCCCAGATCCTCTTGGGGTTGTTTTTAAGCCAACAGCAAACAGCTGACTGACTATGTGTGGCCTCATAGCATCCCTCCAGATTCAGAAATTTTGTTCCATTCAAAGGTCCTCAGTCATCTGTATGCTACAGATCTCCCTGGAAGTCTGTGAGAACTTTATACTCCCTCTTGGAATAAGGTTTTCCAGTGCACAGAATAAAAATACACAGAGTTCAAATACATTGGAATAAAGCTATCAAAATATTTAAAGACAAATATATGTTTTCATAATGTCTTCTTATTGTGTTAAATGACAAAATCTGATAGCACTTCTCAAAACTATCATGACTTTGAAATAGTGATGCATATAAATTCAATCTTGAGGAAGCTGAAACAGCTCCCACACAATATAAAAATAATAGTTTTTCATATTTTGACAGCATCATAGAAACTACTAGTATAAAGTTTAGGGCTTAGTTTTTTCCAAAAATTTGCCCCTACATTTCAAATCACAGGACATGCAGAAATTTACTTGGAAGTTAGTAAAACTAAAGATGTCATTTTTTTCCTATTCACACTTGGGGACCTTCATAAACCCAGGTCAAAAACCTTTTGTAACTAAGCCAGATCCTCTCAACCAGGAGTGATTCTGCCCTCCCGAGGGCATTTGCCAGTCTACTAGAGACATTTGGGGTTTTCACTGCTAGGGGTAAGGGAGCTGTTGGCATCTAGTGTATAAAGGCCAAGACTGCTGTTAAATATCCTGCATGGCTTGACATATCCTCCTGAAACAAGAAATCATCCAACCCAAAATGTCAACAATGCCGAGATTTGAGTAAAGCTAATTTAGAGGAAGAACCCACGGCGCTAGAGAAACTACTCAGGTGAAGCAGATTCTGGAAAGGGAGCGGGGGAACCTGCCTCTTGTTCAAGCCACATACTCCATCCTTAGGCAGCCTGACAAGAACGTCACCCCGCCTCCACCTTAACAGTGGCTGATAACCAGCAGGTGTTTCCCCTGGAAAACAATTCAAAGTAGGCCCAAGGAAAGATCTCAAGTGTGATACAGGCAGAGGAACAAGAAAAGCTGATACAGAGACCGCGACTGCCTGATGGAAGGCCGTTTGTTTGCTGTAGCTTTCCACTTCCTCGCGGAATAAAGAAGCTCTTCTTCCCCACTCCCACTCCAAGAGAAAGGGGCAGGGCTGCGGCACCAGTCTATGTCTGTGCTCCTCGCCACACTAATGTTCTCTGGGGCGGAGTGGATCACACTTCCCTGGATGAACCTCAGACAGGAAGAGGATAACTGAGCAGACAAGAGCAGCAGGGGAGACTGATCTCCAGAGAGGAAATGCAGGCAGCTGGGCTTCATGGAGCCTGGCACTTCAGGAGATGCTGGGTGATAACACAGACTGCCCCCTTAGCTCGCCTGCAGTCAGGTCAGGTCCTCTTCCTGACAAGGCTTGGGCTCTGGCCATCATTGTCCTGACTTTGACAGGAGTCCCACTGAGTCAGTTTAGCAAGAATACTCCCACCGGGGTAACTCACTCAGCCCCCCTTCTGTCTCTCTCTTGGACAGAAGCTTTCTTTCTCTCAATAAATATATTCTGCTCTTAACCTCCGTTGTTCCTAAAATTCATTCTTCGGTTTTAGAGAACACGAACTCGTATGATATCATTCAGGTTGGGAGATTTATTTTCCTGTATCACTACCACGAGGGTCCCAGTGACTGTGCCAGGCCTTGACCTAGACTGCCCAAGGGAACATCCGCCCCTGCCCTGTTCACCCTTGGGTCCTACAAGTCCAATTGTTTCAGCCGGTGGTCTTGAAGAGACCCTTACCCAGCCTGCTGCTCTGTTCGGACACTGGGGCCATCATCTTGCTCTGCACTGACACCTTTGCCCTGCTGTGGTCTGGCTTCTGAGCCAGTCTTGGCTTCTTTCTGGGGAGTTGCACTGGGAGTCACTGACTGGCACCCTTAACTATTTGGGGGGGGTATGGGAATTGAACTCAGGTCCTAGTTATAGGCAGCTGAGTTAGATAGAAATATAGGCAGTCAGACAGGGCCAGGCCCTCGCAGAAGACAACATAAAAGATCAGATATGTGTGGGCCAGACCTTAAGACAAAAGGGGCTAAACAAATGCACCCACATACCTCCCTAAGCATAAACATCAGGGATTGATATTCTAAATAAGTAACAACCACCTTCTAAAAGCCAGGAAGAGTCGCTAGCCCAACCCCCACACAGGAAAAGCCCCTGATCTGTATTCATGCCCGCGTCCTGCGTGACTGGCTTCCCCATTTGACTCCAGTTTACTCAGTCTTACCTGGACAATTATACCTGTAATCTTATTGCTGACCATAGTTTTGTCCATTTTCCCTACCTTGGACCCGCCTCACCTCATGGTTTTTCCCTATAAACGTCCCTAGAAAAGACAGTCAGGGGTAACCCACTTGGGCCCCCCTTCTGTCCCTCTCTTGGACAGAAGCTTTCTTTCCCTCAATAAATATATTCTGCTCTTTAAAAAAAAAAAAAAAGAATACTCCCACCCGGGCTATTTGATCGAATTCCTCATCTCCACCCTTCTTGTCAGAATTCTTGACCAGCCTTTTGTTATAATCTCGTCAAGCCTGTTCAGCAGGTCCCACCCTTGCTACCACTTCTTAGTAGTTTTGTATCGCTCAGCCCCTCACTCCAGCTATCAATCCCCAGCTGTTTTTGCAGGGTTCACATCAGTCTTTTCCCATATTGCAATGGTCTTGACCCCTAATGCAATCATACTGAATAGTCTTCCTTATCATTTTCATGCGTGTCAAAATGATTTTCCTTTCATAGTCCAGAGAATGGGAAGATGGCCCCAGGATGTGAACACTAAGGGAGATGGCCTTGCAGAGAGCAGAAGTCAGAATCCTGGTGGCTGAGCCCATCGTCAGGGTAAAGGCAATCAGACATAATCAGAGGCCCAGGTCCAGCTGCATCCTGACATCCAACTTCCTCTCCACAAAAGATGCAGATAAATTTTTCTCCAAGTGTCAGGGAAGTGACCCCACCCTGGTCCACACTTTTCTTGTTTTATGTATCTTTGGTTGGTGCTCTTCTGTTACACAACGTCTTCTGTATCTCTTACTGATACAGGAAAATAAAACTCCCAACCTGAATTTTATCAGACGAGTTCGTGTTCTCTAAAATCAAAGAATGAATTTTAGGAACAACAGAGGTTAAGAGCAGAATATATTTATTGAGAGAAAGAAAGCTTCTGTCCAAGGAAGGGACAGAAGGGGGGCCCCCGAGTGGTTTACCTCCCTGAGTCACGTAGCAAGCGGGCATGAGTACAGATCAGGGGCTTTTCCTGTGGGGGTCGGGCTGGCGACTCTTCCTGGCTTTTAGAAGGTGGTTGTTACTCATTTAGAATATCAATCCCTGATGTTTATGCCTAGGGAGGTATGTGGGTGCATTTGTTTAGCCCCTTTTGTCTTAAGGTCTGGCCTATGGGTATCTTTCCTGTTGTCTCCTTCGAGGGCCCGGCCCTGTCTGACTGCCTGTAGTATTTCTCTCTAACTCAGCTGCCTATCACATTACCACTTACATTGGGATTTTTCCCGTTACTGCAACTGTCACCCTAAAGTGAACTCTGATTGTCCCATTTATCCAGGCTACTGAGAAGTTAGGTATCTATAATCCAGATGTTATCTGAAGTTCTTTCTATTCTCACAGTCTAGCTAAACTGGTTGGAACCAACCTCTACCCCATCCTTAGAATACCACTTGCACATTTTTGTCCAGAATTTAGATATGTTATAAGGGGTGACAGGTTGTGTTTGGAGTTTCTTTTACTTTCCAAGATTCTACATGTTTCTTATGGTCTTTGCCTTGCACCATGTAGAACCAGATATGAAATACCTGTATACTTTTCACACCTACAGTGAAATCCAAACCCAGTCTTCATGATCCACTTACGAGTCCCACTCTGCTGGATAACTAGAGGTCGTAAGGAAAGAGGAAATCACATCGCGGACAGCCTAAGAGAACAGGCATTCTTGCTCCCCTAGGCTGTTACTTGCCCTCAGGCAGTGTCCGAAGTCCAGCTATTGTATCTGCTCCTCCCCTGTCTGCCCCTCTCCAGTTTCTCTATTAGGTGAAGTGACTGAACTCTCTCCAGGTTTAGGTATCAGTTTCTCATCAAACTTTTAACAGGACCCAGGCCTTTTATAAGGCAATTAGAGATCCACGTAGACAAGTGTGTGTGTGTGTGTGTGTGTGTGTGTGCGCACACGCGCACGCGCATGCATGCGTGTGTACATTCCTCCACTGATGGGAAACCCAGCTTTCATAACTCCAATTCTGAATAATCCCTTTGTGCTCTATATTACACCTTTATGTTCTTCTCTTCCACATGACCTCAAATATCTTCAACCCTCCCAAATGAAATGTGTTTTAGATTGCACAGGTAACATACTGCAATGCTGGCAATAAACAGGAGGATTGTATCACAACCCAGTTCAACAAAGCTGATGAAGAGCTAGCTCATCCTTTCAAGTCCTAAGGCTATTTTCAAGGTTAAGAGATGATGTTGCTAAGGATACAAAGCACCTGGAACTCTTACACACTGCTGCTGGTTTGGGTCCTTAGATATACTCACTTAAGAACGTTGTTTGAAAAAAAAAAAACACTGTTTGACACCACTTGCAAAAGCTAAACATATACATGCAGTTTGGCCCTGCAATTCCTTTCCTAGCTGTAGACCTAACAGATATATAGACATATTTATCCACAAAATATCTGCAGAAAAATGTTCATAGCAGTACTGATCTGAATTTTAAAAATAATAAGCAAACCAAATATCCATCAACAATAGAATAGATAAATATGGGAAATAATTATTTAGTGAAAAACAGTGCAGAAATGAAAATAAATGAAATACATACCATGGCTGGATCAAACAACCACATCACTGGGTGACAGAAGCCAGACACAAAAGAGCATATAACAAAGAACTTCACTTACAGAAAGTTCAAAATAGTCCATACCAACCCATGATGTTGGAAATCAGGGCATTAATTACTTTTAGGGGCTTAGTGACTTTTGGATTGTAATCACTTCTTGGTCTGAGTCTGGCTACACAGATTTCTGAATGTTGGTAGGACACTATATTTGTGGTTTCTGCACTTTTCTTAACATATGTATGAGCAAAGACTTACGAGTGGGACTGTACCCTTTCCCTTCCAGATCTAGGACTGCCTATGAAGAATTTAGGTTTGCTTTCTTCTGGCACCAGCCCTTTGAAACGACCCAAGTCAGGTCTGGAATGTGGGACGGCAGGCCAGATACCTATTGTGCACACCATAAAACCTGCAACCTGTGAGGCAGGTGAGGCTGGGAGACTTGTGAACTTTAAGCCGATATGATTGGCGGGAAATCAAAGAAGAAACATCTTCGCATCACGTGACTCCTACATAATGTAGCCAATCCCCTTGCAATCATGCACATTCTCTAGGGGGTCCAGAAAACCTAGTCCAGTGACAAATAGTAAACCTAGTTGTAAGACATGTTCTCATCTAGAAGTTGTGTAACTATCTCTTAGAAAACTTTTCTTGAGCAAGACAGTGAATGCTAAATCCCTGTCCATAAATATTCAAATTCATACATTATCCTGAGTGTCATTACCTAAGACAGAGGTCTAGTTATTCTACTTTTTAATTTGCTGTCTTAAACTTTCCTTGAAACAAAAGGCATTGGGCTTGCCTCCCACCACCAACACATGCTTTTAGAAGTGCCAGCTGTGTCATGAGTTGTGAGAATGCCTTTCCCTGGGTGTCACTCTTTGTTTTGTACTCTGCACCTCTCTAGTGAAAGTAGATACCCCGTACCAGTAGTGGTGAAACGATGGCATGTTTGCCTCATGGCAAGTTCTAAAAGGGTCGCCATCACTGTCCTATACTCATTCCCAGCTTTTCCGTGATTGGTTTTTGGGGTTTTGCTTATTTATGTGTTTTTAAAGGAGTAAAGACCACCTTGAGACCATACTCCTAAGTGAAATAAATGACACACATGTGTAAATACTAAATTCTCTGGTGTGAGAAACCAAAAGTATAACTAAGGGTCAAAATGTGTCATAGATATTGTGAAATCGGAAGAAAATGCTCAAATGGGAAGGGGAACTTGGCAGGGAGGAGGGGGAAAAGAGGAAAGGAAATGGAAAAAAATGAGAATAGAAGGAAAAAATAGAAACAAAGTTTCTGTAAATGCTGGGGGAGGAGTTGAAGGGATGGTAGGGAATGAGTAAAAAAAAAAAAACATTCAAGATATGTCCTGTACAGGTACAAATTCCCTATGGTGAATGTCATCATCATGTATACTCAAAAGGTACCAATAAACTTAATTAATTTTAAAAAATAAAACAAAGCAGTAAAGATGTCCAAGTTTAGTAAACTCTGGAAATGCACCCTCCTGCATATACTGATGGTACATTATTTCCTTTGTCATAATACTAACCTCCCTTCCCTCATCTTTTGCTGTTTACTAGTCCCACGTGAGTTAGACTTCATGCATCTTATTTGTTTTTTTAATACCTAACATTTTTACTGGTATATGTTTCCAATACGTAATAATGACATTATTCTTGGGAAATGGATACATATACACATTGCATCTTAATCAATTTTACTTCCTCTTTCCTTCCTGTCCCTGCCTCTCCGTCCATCTCCAACCTCCTTCCCATCTCACAAAATTGATCTCCCTGTTTCCTATCCTATTTAGAGTCTTCTCTATTTTCTTACCATGGCCAGAGTCACAGGTGAAAGGGTGTGAAAGTCTCAGAAACAGCTCAGTATTTTATGCCAATATTTCAAGGGACTACTACCTGAATGATGAACTCTCCTCTTGTACCTGGTGCTCAGAAGAAGTAATGTATATTTACCAAGCACCCTTGATACCCAATGATATCACTCTTTCAGTAAGGGAAGAAGGAATATGATTCAACAGTCACCAGCAATCTGAACTCCAGTGACTATCCCAGAATCCCGATGTGGGGTAGGACAATGTTGAAATGCTAGGCTCCTACTGTTAGACCTCATGGAAATCTCACTTTTATAATACCTTATTTCTTACAGAACTTCTAAGGAATTTGGAATGATAAAGATCAATTTCCAGTCCTTCCTACAAACAGTGCGTTAACAAAAAGACTTAACCATGATTTCTCATTGTTTCATCTTGCATTCAAAATCCTGGACTCATCCAATACAGTCTGATATATGAAAAAAATAGTTTATTAAATAACGTGAAGATTTACAAAAGGCCATTCCCAAAATGTTCACGTTCATGTGGTTCTTAAAGGTGTGGTTCTTATAAAGCTCTGTGCAACCCCAAAGCATGCAACTCTGCTAGGGAGGCTCCTTTATTCCATGAGCTGGGCGTAACTCCTTCCACTCCTGGGCGTGTTCTCCTGAAGCAGTGAATGCATGTCTTCTTTGGGACAGACGTTCCCTTAGCCTTGTGAAGAGGCGGGCATTCCTGCACCATCAAGGGTCTGGCACACCCCACAAGAGCTTCCTTCCAGCCTTTCCCCTTCTTTATGGAGAGGTCATGAAAGATATTGCAGAAAGATACCCATTCAGAAATTCCTCTCACACATGCAGAAAAAACTATTGCCAGAATATTCTCAAATTTAAAGTTTGAAAAACATGTGATCTCCACACTGTTTCCAAGAGGACTGACTCTAAAAGAAGCGATTCTTCATCAGTGACCCGATCCATGATTTCCTCCGTAACAGTGACAATTCTGCAGCTGGTCCTTGCAGTTGGCATGTTACCAGGTTTCTGCAATCTCTGTGAGACCCCGCAGCAGCTCGGAGAATGTCGGGCGGCCTTGAGGGCTCTGGAAAAAGGAAATGCAGGTGATCAGCTCTGCTTTCCGCCCCTCAGATGCCATCTGTGGAGCTGACTGGGCCGGCAAGGTCCTGCCTGCAGACTGATTCTCCACAAAGGAAGAGAAAGACATCTGGGCTGACACACAGTCAGTGAGATATGAGTGTGAAAGTATAATAGTAAAGAGCACTGCAAAAATAAAATGTGAACACTAGCCACATGTGGCCATTGAAGTTTATTAAAACTAAATGTTTTAATTCAGTTCTTTAGTCACACTAGCCACTTTTCCCGTGCTCAAAAGCTAGATGAGCTACCTTACTGAGCAACACAGATTATAAATGTTTCCATCATTGCAGAAAGTTCTTTCTTCCCAGAGATCCATTTGAGTGATTTGACATGTAAGTGCATGCATCCTCCTCCCCTGAACCTTTTCCTGTGTCTTTCAAGATTCCTTGTAAAGCATCAATAAAAAGGACAAAGCAGAAGGAGATACGAGCCCATGTGAGAGTCCTCTCTAAGACTCCAAGACCAAACTAGGAGCTTTCTAAGGAGGCTCAAGTTCTTCAGGTATGATTTATGAGATACACCTATTAATGGGAACATAATCACATTCGAGTCTAGAGACATCTACACACTTGGGGAAAAGCACAGGCAAATAAGCAAATCACCATGACCACAACATTGTTTTAACCAACTTTCCAAATGCAACTTGAAACTAAGATCATTTGCTTGGTCCTTCTGCGAACCTCCTGTTTATGCCTTCCACTTCTCTGCCCCATATCCACAGATACATAAAGCCTCACATAAAGTATCAGTGAGCTTGTGCATGTGCATTGTGCCGTAAACAGTTATACAGAGTTGCCCCTCAACTTAAGCCCCTGAACTTTTGCAAAAGGGAAAGGGACCAAGGGATGAAGAGAGGAGGAGAGGACCAGAGGGGAAGGGGGTGAAGAAGTATGAAGGTGAGTTACAGACATGTCCCGGCTCCCCACAATGAACACAACCACTGTGCACCGCAAACGTCTACTAGTGAGAAAGACCAGCTAACCCCCAAATGCACTTATTACCCTTAACCTACCAACCACACATACATTCATACTTATCAGTATAGTATTCTTAGAGCATTGTTTGTTATCCCTGTGACCACATGGCTGACTGGGAGCTGTCCTAGCCTCCTCTGCCCAGCATCCGGGGAGAGAATCCTAACTTCTCCCGCTAGTGAAGGAAAAGATCAAAGCTCAGAGTATGGCTTCTACTGAATACATGTCATTTTCAAACCATTGTAAAGTTGAAAATTTGCAAAGCAAACCATCCTAATATCATGTGTACCCTCCTGAACTGTCTACATTGTTATTGCAAAGGAATTCTTCTAACAGCTGTTGCTACCAATAGCTTACTTAACCTTTTTCTGTCTTTTAGGATTCCTTGTGGGGAAATTTATCATACATAAAATACATTCCTTCAATCTTTACACATGTAATCGTGGTGTGGAACATCATCATTCTTGAAATGTTGACTTTTCCGGTGTTTATGGATTGCAAATCAAGTGATTTTTTTTCCTTTTACGTGAGAGGAAACTCCTTATTGAGCTGTGATTTTTCTAAGCTGTTATTGGTGGTTCCAAAGAGCAGAGCTCTCAAAATCACAGAGGATTCACATGTTAATAGCAGCACAGCTTCTAACAGTTACATCTTGGAAACAACTCAAATGCCCATCAACCAAGGAATGGGTAAAAAAGATGTGGTCTTTTTGTGCAATGGAGTATTACTCAGCCATAAAGAAGGATAAACTGGAGACTTTTATGGGTAAATGCGTGCAACTTGAGACCATGCTCATCAGTGAAATAAACCAGACTCACATGTGTAAACATTATATTGTCTCCCTTGTGTGAGAAGCTGAAAGAGTAAATAAGATCCAAAAGATACAATAGATTCTGTAAAATGGGAAAAAATTGTTCAGAAGCAAAGAGAAACTGGGATGGGGGAAAGCAGAAAAGGAAAAGTAAAAAAATTATATACATATGTATATATATATATATACATATATATATATATATATACACACTGATCATTATAGTATAGTATAATTAGCAGATCATTATAGTTTGCAGATCATTGCACTGCTACTTTCTCTTGGTTGATGAAAAGAAAAGTTTGTGTTAATATTGTTTGGACAATTAAAAGTACAATCTTGTACTCTGAGTACCAAATTTAAAGACAACAATACACAACGTATTAACCATTGTTCTGAAATTTTGTTTTAGTTTTTTTTTTCTCTTTAAAATAAAATGTTTTTAAAAATCACAGAGGAGTCTGAAAAGAGAAGGGCTGTTCGGAATCAGTGCCCAGAAAAAGCAGAAGCGGGACAGAAAACTTTCAGGCTTTATTTTTAAGCTTTGCCTTTCAACAAAGAAGAAACTGGGCTCCTGAGAGAGGATTTGCTAAGTGGGGCTGCTGGCGTACATTCCACCTTCATTTCTATTCTGATTCAATCTTTCCATCAGGAGTTTTAAATGGCACAGGGAGATGAAACCCATTACTTTTAGCCTTGAAAAGCAAGGCAAATGAAAGTGGAACGAAACGAATAAAAACACTATCCTTTTTTTTCCAGCATGGAAGTTGAACCAACCTGTTTCTGCCCTCAATTCTACTGAACAATTCCTAAAGGTGATAAAATATCTAAGAGTTTCTGCGAGAACCAACCTCAGATAAGACTTGGAAAATGCATCTAAAAGCCCACTGTGAAAAACAAAATGGATTAAGGACTCTGTCCTGGGAGTTTCAAACAGAAGCAGCACTTCTCATTCTCAGGATCATTAGCAAGAAAGGGACACACCCGCAGAGTCCTGGGTAATGCTAGTGACAATCAGGTCGGCTCTCAGAGGCTGGCACTGCCCCTAGGGAAAGACAGGAACACTTACTTCATGCCAGCAGCTGTACATCGCTTCATAGATGCGCATGGGTGCCAAGCGAGGGCGATAGAGCCGGAAACCTTTAGAAATGGCTTCTACAACTTCCAAGTTTGACTTGTTTTCAAAAGGCATTTTTCCTTCTGTAAAAACCTCCCACATTAAAACTCCTACAAACAAAATGCATATAAAATGAGAGATTAGAGAGAAAGGCTTACCTGAAACTAAAAGAACTGTTTGCTTCATATTATAAGACACCATTTTTCTCCTCCAGCACAGTTATTACCCAGAGTGAGAGCAGTTACAACCAGGAAGCAGACTGTGCACATTTGAGTTTTTGAAGTGGCCTGTGACTTGAAAATAATGCCAGCAACAACATACCTTTCTTAGTTGGTAGATCCTGAAGGCTTCCTCTCTGGATGAAATGCTCGTAGCATTTTTCTTTCTAAGTACTGCTCGCATACAACACCCTAGGATTGATGAACCTTTTGCCGTTGCATAGAAAACAACAGACTTGTATGAGCCTTTGTTGCTTGAGAATTTCTCAGCCAGTACATAGCACCTGTCCACCGTTTTCCACTGAAAGATTAGACTTATTGAGCAGGGCCCTAGACTGCTGACAGGTGATTGATTAGTATAACTCCTTTAAGAATTCACATATTGAGTTCATTTAACTATTCACCTGTTCTACAAATATTTACTAGGTATAGGGCCAGAGGATTCCGTGGGAGCGTGACTAGTGCATCCACTCAAGAAGTTCGCTGTCCAGGTAGGAAGAGAGACAAGTGAAACGCAGTGAGCCCCATTCATTCTGTAACCACCAAAAGAGGTCCTTGCATTGCTATCCGTAGGTCTCTAAGATGTGGCCTCACAACTTCTACATGAGACTGCCTATGTCAGTAGAGAGCTAATGAAATGAACAGTACAAACTTAACTCTACTGTGGACAATACGTTCACATCCTTCTGAGGACCAGAAGTCTATTCAACATAGAACTACTTAAGAAGTTTGGATAAAAGTGAATATATAGATTGCACATTTATTACTATGTTTTGAAAATCAACTCAAAGAACAAATTGCATTGGATAGGTGTCTACAGTGTCTTTTTCTCAATGAAGAATATGGGTCCATGTAAGTATCAGTAAACTGATTCTAAATAAGACTATATTCACATCCTACAAAACTTGAGGTAGTGCCATGTTTTAAAATCCAGGCCTTCCATTTGAGTTGTCAACTGAATAGTCCAAAATAATCAAGTTGCTTAGTTAGACAGTGAAGTTTATTAAATCATTTTCTATCAAGTCAGTGGTGTAGAAAAACTGTTTACTTTCGAGGTCAGTACACTGTTACAGCTTTACAGAAAGCGCTAATTTGGGAAGAAAAAGATTCAAAGACAGACTTATGTAAGAAGGTGTATAACACAAGTTGCCAAAAACAGTCTGGATATTGCTAGAAAAAAAAGGAAAACACAGATACAAGAAGACATTTTCAAAATGCTCTATTAAGAAAGCAAAGTTAGGCAGAAAAGTTTATCCATTATGTCAAATCATGCTCTATCAAGTGAACATCAAATGTACTTACCAAATGACCAGACATCAGATTTGCTGCTGTATTTGTTGAAATGGAAAACTTCAGGAGGGGACCATTTGATCGGGAACTTGGCTCCAGAAGAACTGATATATTCATCATCCAAGACATACCTACAGTCATCAGATTCAAAGTACATGGTGTTAGTTACCTCTAAGTCTTATTTACTTCAAATCCTTTTGCTTAACTATGAGTTACTAAAAGACAGAGCATTTTACCCCAGAAAAGTTCTGTACACTTTCCCTTCTCATTAGAAAACTGTGAAATTGTCCCATAGTATTCCCTTCCAAGGCCATCCCATTGTGTTTAACCTCATTGGGTCTCAGAAAACCATAACACTGTGCCAAAATATGGTACATGGTTTATGTTCTTTATGCTATACTCTGTAATGATTGATCCATTGTGTCAACTTGAGAAATTTAGAAGTTTAACTCAGCAGAGGGCCAGGATCCTTAATTTGTGAACATCTTGAACTTAGGAAAGAAGAGGGCATGGAGATGGTGTGGACAGACAGCTGGCATAAAACATAAGGGAGGGAAAAGAGGCCAGGTCTTTTCCCACTTTTATGCTCTTGTTGCTTTTGCTGTCTTTCGCCCCCTTGAACTGTTGCCACATACCAGGTCACCCTGCCTTGGAGCCAGCTGATTGTGGACTAAAATTTCCAGAAACCATGAGCTACATAATTTCCTTCCTTAACTTTGGGCATTGAGGTATTTTGCCTCAGTAATGAGAGAAAAATAAGAGACAATTCTGTGAAGTAGTGTGTTGTATACTCTAACAACTATGGTAAATGAGCACTCTTCTCACATTAGAAAAGAATAAATTTAAAGTTAGGTGCCATATTTTCTTTCATGTTCATATGTTTTGTGGGATACAAAGGAGGATGAAAATAGATTAACATAATATACCTGATGTGAAAAAATTCTCTAATGCATTAAAATGACCATATGTAAAAAGAAATTGGGAATAACTATAATCTCCTTTTTAAAAACAACAAAAAATATTAAATGTCCTCTCTTTGTTGAGAATTGTACACAGGACTATGCTCACGCCAAAATCTGGAGAAGACAGGCAATAACTAATGGCAGCTAATTGCCCTTTGAGTACACAATACAATATTCTTGAATTATTTCTTAATGTTGTCTCCAAGTACTGTATGTTACTCCACCTTTACTGAGTCAGAGGTCCATCTACTTACTTAAATATAAAAAAAAATAGTAGAAAATCAAAGGAGAAAGTTATTTTCCATAGACTTGCATTTGCTAAAGTCTAGGCTTTTGAGAGAAGAACTGGGTTACTAACAGGGTATTTGGCAAAATGAGTCAAGAATAAGAATGAAATCTCACCACTACCACCCACCTGTTTGGAAGAAGTTCCCTTGAGTCAGGAGGAGTGGGAAAACAGAAAGAAAACAGGAGGAGTGACAGACACTGATGGGCTGCTGAGTTAGGCCCTGTACCCTGCACCCTTTAAGAGCTGTCTGAGACGCATAGCAGGGAAAGAAGCTCCCAGTCTCACATGAGTCTGGCAGGACTAAAAATCAAAGCAGGACATGTGCCCTCTTTCCAAATAGAGGCCCAGGAAAGACAGAAAGAGTCCAAAGAACAAATGGCTGTGAATATGCCTAGGTAAGTACAACCTTAGCCCCATGGAACTTTCGGATCACAGAGGATGCCAGTTCTGGAGGAACTGTGCAGAGGGTCACAGTCACTTGTGTGGTTGGCCAACCACAGCCAAGACAGGAGGATAGTGGCTACACGGATGCCATGGGCATTGACAACAGCAGGATCAGACAAGCTGCCAGGACATAGCACTGGGAGACATCTAGCACTGGGGTATTGATTTTAAGGAAAATCAGGGAGAAATCCTGAATGCATGTCTGTTACATTTGTAGCACTCAAGAAAAATGGGCTCAAAATGTAAACTTTGAATTGCAGAAACAGATGGTTCTACTGAGTTGTAGAAATAGATGTGTCTTTGTTACTTTTCTCTTGTTGCTGAGACAAAATATCAGACACCCAGAATTAAGGAAGGAAAGGTTTATTTATCTAATAGTTTGTGGAGGTTTCAGTTCATACTTGGCTGGCTCCAAGGCAGAGTAGTACATGACAGAGGGCAACTGTTCATGAGGGTGGGTGCTGCAACAAAAGCAAGAGGAGCAGCGGCAAGCAGCCTCTTTCCCTCCCTTACATTGTGTGCAAACTACCCGCCCCAGGGCAAGTGTGGCTCTCACATCCATAATTCCAACACTGGACCATGAATCAATCATAACTCTAGAAGCCTGCCCCATGGTGGCATGAGGCTTTGAGGGGGACACTCAGACACAAACCATAATAAGATGGTTAGATTTTTTTTACACTGTTCAGCTATAGACTTAAACTACTAAATTTGATAATAGAAGCGTTTGATGATGACTACAAAAGTCTGATTTTTTTCTTTTTCTTTCAAAAATATACACTATGAGAAAAGCACTTTTCTTAAATATATGAGTGGACTGAGAAATTCTTTTCATTTTAATAGTTACCATATTTTTGTTAATAATGACCTGAGGGAAGATAAAAAGAATAGCCAACATTAAGCAGGTACCTCGCTGCTAAAATTGGTACATGTGCTGAAATCCACACAGGGTCAACCTCACCAACCCTTTCCCAGAGCACAAGAGCAGAGCCAGTAGCATCTTCAGTCTGTTAGTAGATGAGTGTAAGATTCCTTCTTATACATGAACAAAAGAGGCACGGGATGTAGCTCAGTGACACCAGCACCTCCCTGGAAGCCTAAGTTCGAGTCCCAGTACCAAAAAAAAAGCATAAACGAAAGATACACATTGCTGCTCCTCTGTGGGCCCCGCGGCTGTGCCGCTGTGGGCCCCGTGGCTGCTCCGCTGTGGGCCCCGTGGCTGCTCTGCTGTGGGCCCTGCGGCTGCCCCGCAGCAGGCCCCGATGCTGCTCTGCAGTGGGCCCCACGGTTGCTCCGCTGTGGGCCCTGTGGCTGCTCTGCTGCTGCTCCGCAGTGGGCCTGGTAGCTGCTCTGCTGAGGGCCCCACTCAGGGCACCTCATGGACTGGACCCATCCCCACCCATAGCACGACGACAGGGTGGAGCCGGGCAGTCCGCTGTGAGTATGTGTGCTTTCCCACCTCCAACCATGGCAGTTTGTATACAACCATGTATGTTATAGTATAGTCTGAGGCAGCTATATCTCTTCCCAAGGTGAGAGTCCAAGGATATAGAGAAACCCAGGCAGTTATTATCACAGGGAAGATGACTGATTGAGTGGTAGGGCAACGGAGATGAGGGAGGAGAAAAATTGAATGATCAAATGGGCCATCATCTGTGTAACTGAGTAACAAAGGTGAAGGTAACATTATGTAGGACAGCATCCAGAGCTAATTCCCTTCTATGTTCTCTGTAATTCTGTATTTCCTCAATCGTTTTTGTAT